>JAVTVY010011148.1:0-52068 GCA_036873755.1 Hanleya hanleyi | reverse complement strand
ATTAGAAATAAATTAACCTTGCGACCCTCGTTTTTTAATTTGTCTTCAGATGAAAAGGTGAGTTACGTATCATTTGAAAATTGGAATAGGCCTAAAGATCATTCTTAATTTTAATCTAAAAAATCATTGTCATGTTTATTTCTCCCCATTTCCTCATCATTTCTGTGTTCATCCAAAATACAAGGGGTATCCCATGTTAATGGACATCTATATAGCATAACCCGATATAGAGACCCCCCCTCCCCCTCCCCCGTTCTCATTTTTATTTCATTTTTCTGCTATGTATAACAGCGCTAAATAAGATAAAATGTTTCAATAAATTATATTTTGAAAAGAGCTCATCGGTCTTAAATCGGTGTGCGAGAAATGAACATCGAGCGCACTGAACATATCTATTTGATCTCGGTGTAGGTGATGTTAGCTGTCAGAACAAAAAATTCAGGGATGTCGACTATATCAAACGACTTCGGCTAAAAGATGGTTACCCCATTGTACTCACATATACTGGGACAAACAGGCCCAGGCAAATCTCTCTTGAGATTTGATATGACTGGGTTTGCACAAATGGTCAGTTTGCGTAGTTGTAATATATAGTGTCACGAGTATATTGTATTCTGATCAGCAATGTTGCTTACCAATAGAAAAAAAATTCGTTAATTTGTATCACTATTGTTCAAAAAGGTACTTTTTGACCATCAAATTATTATTCTCACAGGATACTTTTCATAACACTTTAGCAACAGATAGCGGGTTGAGTAGTAGGTATTGCGTAAATCGAGCCCTATTGACCTAAAAAATTTGCATGATTTGTGGAGGAAACGTGGAGGAGAGGTCAAGTGCACTATAGTTCCGGCAGAATGTGGGTGTGGGGTTGAAATATCGGCATTCTGCGCATGCGCGGTGGCCAAAGGGTATGGAAATAGGCGTTTTGGAGCTAGGGGAGTCACTAATGAGCCGATGGAGTTGAGTGAGGTATCAATGTGAAGCCTATGTGAGGGGACATCCGATTAGACTAGGGTCTCGGCCGTTGTCCACATTCTGCGCATGCGCAGACAGGGAATTCTGGGAAAAGGGTGTGGAAATACACGTTTTAGGGTTTAGGTGAGCCCCTAATGATCTTATGAGGTCATATGAGGTATCAGTGTGAAGCTGTCGTGAGGGAGCATCCGCCTGGGCTAGTGTCTCGGCCGTTGTCAATAGTCTGCGCATGCGCGGTGGACCAAGGGTATGGAAATAGACGTTTGGGGTCTAGGTGGGTCCCTGGTGGGCCGACTGGGTCAAGTGAGGTATTAAAGTGAAGTATATTTCAAGCATGGGTGGGTGCATGTAAAAATTTTCCTGAAAAAAAAACCGGAACACGGACTTTATCGAAAAATCCGGGAAAATACCTATATGGGGTATGGGGGGTATATAGGTCGCCGGGCTTAACGGGGCTCGCCTGTCAATAGAGTTATCTCCCCCTAGTTCCAGGGTGGGTGTATGTAAAAATTTTCCTGAAAAAATACGGAACACGGACTTTATCCTAAATTACGGGAAAATACCTATATGGGGTATGGGGGGTATAGGACCATCCTGGGAAACCTACTTCTCGACATTTGCGGTATAGGTTGTGGGGTCTCGTTTTCTTAGTCTCGTCAAGACAAACATGATAGGAAGTGTCGCGGAGCGAATCGTTGAAATTTTTTGAAAAACTTCAGGGAGACCCATATAGCCCCATACTAGGGGTATGCGACCAATGTTTGTCCCACTGGGAAACCTACTTCTAGACATTTGCGGTATGGTTGTTTGGATCTGTTTTCTTAGTCTCGTCAAGACAAACATGATAGGAAGTGTCCCGGCACGAAACGGTGAAATTTTTGAAAAAAGTTTGAGGTCTGTATATAGACCCATATACGGGTTATGGGGGTATATAGGTCCAATGTTTGTCCGACTGGGAAACCTACTTCTAGAAATTTGCGGTATGGTTGTTTGGATTTGTTTTCTTAGTCTCGTCAAGACAAACATGATAGGAAGTGTCCCGGCACGAAACGGTGAAATTTTTGAAAAAAGTTCGAGGTCTGTCTATAGACCCATATACTGGGGTATAAGCCCAATGTATGTATAAATCCATACTGGGTGGACGTGTTGGAGTCTAGGTGAGTCCCTGGTGGTCCAATGGTGTCGTATGAGGTCTTATTTTGAAGCTCTCATGCAGGAACACTTGACTACACTAATGGTTCGTACGTTGTCAATATTCTGCGCATGCGCAGCCTGCCCGTAGTATAGAAAGCAGGCATTTTTGGGGGTGTGTGTGGGTGTGTTTGGTTAGAGATGGGCTATTCTCGGTTTGAATGGGTCGTGTGAGGTATCAATGTGAAGCCTATGTAATGGAGCATCTGATGGCGTGGATGTGGGGTAGAAATATGGTCATTCTGCGCATGCGCAGCCTGGCCGTAGTATAGAAAGCAGGCATTTTGGGGAGTATGTGGGTGTGTGTTTGGGGTAGAGATGGACCGCTATGGGTCCGAATGGGTCGTGGAAGGTCTCAAAGTGAAGCTTGTGTGGGGTAGAGTCAGAATGGCGTGTTTTTAAGTGCAAGTCGCGTCAATCTGCGCATGCGCAGTTGGGTGTAGTAAGTAAAGTGGCCATTTTGGGGGTGTGTGGAGGTGAGTTTGGGGTAGAGATGGACCATCCTTGGTCCGAATGCGTCATGGGAGGGGTCATGTTGTAGCTCTCGGGGTATAGATCCCGATTTGAGGGATATCCACAGCATCTGTGACGTCATTGGTGACGTCATCAGTACGAGTAGTAGCGAAAGTGGGCATTTTTTAGCAGTGAAGGATGTTACTTGGTGTAGAGATGGACCATCCGCGGTGCAAATGCGGCGTGTGAGGTGTCATCTTGTAGCAACGCCCACCAACGCCATTCTTAATGCTTCAACGCCCTGGTGAAATAGCTCAGAAGCTCTGATATTCCATGGAATTGTCACTAATTCTTCGAAATGCAGTGACGCCCGTCAACGCCCGTCGTTACACCTTAACACTCTAACATAACGCCATGATATAGACCGGAGAGAGAACAACAACAGCAACAACAACAAAGATGACACATGAGAGAACAACAACAACAAGAAGTTTTTTTTCATATAGTTTCTTCTCCCCAATGTTACATCATACCCATGCTGGGGGAGCCGCGTTGGGTATATTTACAATTCAAGAAGATTCTTGTCCAATCAGAGGCCACCATTTGCATCTGTCATATTCGTTCCTGTCCGTTAGATGTATTCTTGTCCAATCAGAAGTCTCCATTTCAGAAAGTTCCATCTTCGGCCATGTTCGCTCTGAACCGTTTATTCTAATCATCGTCGGGCAGGCCAGGATATCGTTGAGGCAACATATCCTTAGATAGTTGTTTGCGCATTCTGAGTATCTATCAGTGCATGGGTGAATACTTTCATCCGATGGGGGTGGTGGTCAGTTTAACCACGAAGAACGTAACATTGGTGACCCTCTCCACTATCCACTTGGTGTTGGGGCGCTGTTCATAGGCCCATTCCAAGGGATCCACAGTGTCCACTTGGTCCAGCACGGGCTCTAGCGACGCCCGATTGGTGATTGTGAAAGGATGGTCGTACACTGGGTTGATGGCACTGGAATAGAAATAGCGCAATTCACCCGTCATCTTATGGCATAAGATGTACCCAAATGCTACATTCAATGTGAAGGATGTAGGTTGGTCATTGAAGATGGCTTCCACGTAGCTGCGTAGACGGGCGAGGTCGGTCAGTCGGAATATAGGGCGATGACGGTGGAAACAGTGTCGGATCATGGACCAATGGCGTCGATACATCTCACTCACTGGATGATCTTCGGGTAAGAGATCGCTGGGAACATCCACCGCATCTTCCAGAAAATATTCGTTGTTATCAGGCGTATGACTGGGAACAGTAATGCTAGGGACCGGCTGGATATCTAGGCTCTTCTGAGCTATAGGTATAGGCGGGCTCTCCGTGATCGCATCACCAGTGGCATTCGTCTCCCCGGGTTCATCTTCAGTGAGTCTGTCCCTCCTGGGTGCCTCTTTAGTGGAAAGTTGTCCCTCATGCCGTGGTGACGGACCATGAATCAAACGCTCATGCCGTTTTAACTGGCTGGGTCGTTTGAAGAGTTGACCACATTCTTCGCATGGACGCTTGGGTGGCCCATGAATTGAACTTTCATGGCGCTGTAAATGATCCGGGCGCTGAAACGACAGTGTAGGCCTACATATCGTACAGCTATACCGGGCGGTTCCGTCGTGCTTGGTAGCCTCATGGCGGCGCAAGTCGTGCAGGCGAGTGAATGATTTCGAGCACGTAGTACAAGTGAACATCTTGGTGGTTGACAGAGTGTCTGATAAAACGGCCAGGCCGCTTCCGTTTTATAGCAAGCTAGCTGGTGATCTATTTTTAGCACAATCAGTTCAACTTGGACGTCAGCGACAAGAACCCGGATGTAGGCGCGGACGTCAAGAACAATCAACCTCCATGGGTTCTTCTGTTCTCAGATGCATTCCGATAGAAACTGAAATATCCGGATAGTTCCCGTTATCTGTGACGTCATCAGTACGAGTAGTAGCGACAGTGGGCATTTTAGGAAAGTGCAGGAAGGTATTTGGGGTAGAGATGGACCCTTCTTGGCCCGAATGTGTCGTGTGGGGTGTCATTTTGTAGCTCTCGGAGTATAGACCCCGATATGAGGAATGTTCACAGCATCTTTGACGTCATCGATGACGTCATCAGTACGAGTAGTAGCGAAAGTGGGAATTTTGGGGCAGTGAAGGAAGGTATTTGGTGTAGAGATGGACCATCCTTGGTCCGAATGCGCCCTGTGGGGTGTCATTGTCCTGTGTTGTACCATATTTGTCCTGTATTATACAATATATCTTCTGTATTATACCAAATCTGTGCTGTATTATACAGTATCTGTACTGTATTATACCAAATCTGTGCTGTATTATACCACAGGTTTCCTGTATTGTACCATATATGTCCTGTATTATACATTATATGTTCTGTATTATACAATCGGATAGCGGTTGTCGTGAATAACAACAAGTTCAGCAATGTTTATATAGTTTATTATCCCCAACGTTACATCATACCCAGGCTGGGGGAGCCGCCCTGGGTATGTTTAGTATGTTAACAGCAAAATAAATTGAAATACCAAACACCATGTTTTATTATTTAACGCACCGTCACATTAGGTACAAGTGTTTACTGAGCTCAAGTCAACGATCAGCATGTAGACATAGAGAGTATGTGCGGCATGTTATGGTATTCATCAGTGCACGGGTGACGCATTCAACCGATGGCGGTGGTCGGTCAGCTTGGTAAGGAAAAACGTGACATTGGTTACCCTCTCTACCACCTATTGTATGTTGGGGCGTTGACGATGTGCCCATCTCAAGGCATCCCCGGTGTCCAGTATCTCCAGCATCGTCTCTAGTGACCTCCGGTTAATGATGGTGAACGGCTGGTCAGACACATAGATATTATTGCCGGGATAATAATACCGTAACTGGTCCGTCTTTTTGTGACGTAAGATGTATCCGAAAGCGACATTCAATTTGAAGGCCGTAGTTTGATCTTTGAAGATGGCTTCCACGTAGCTGCGTAGACGGATGCGGTTGGTCAGTGGGAAATTGTAAATATCTTGAATAGGGCCATGAGGGTGGAAACAGTGCCGTTTCATGGACCAATGGCGCCGATCGATGTCACTCACTGGATGGTTGTCCTGTAAGAGATCGCCCAGAAAATGTTCGATGTTGTCAGGCGTATGACTCGAAACCGTAACGCTGGGGTCCGGCTGGATATCCAGGCTCTCCTGAACTGTGGGTATAGGCGGGCTCTCCTTCATCGCATCACCAGTGGCGTTCTTCTCCCCGGGCTTATCTTCACTGGGGCTGACCTTCCGCGGCTCCTCTTCAGTAGGAACTTTTCGCTCATGCCATGGTACCGGGGCATGAATCAAACGTTGGTGTCGCAGCAACTGACTGCGTCGTTTGAAGAGTTGACCACAATCCTCGCATGGACGCTTGGGTGGCCAATGAATTGAACGTTCGTGGCGCAGTAAAGCATCTTCCCGATTAAATGACCGTGCGCACATTATACAAGTATACAGTCCATCGTTGTGGGCGGAGGCCTCGTGGCGTCGTAAATTATCTAGACGGGTAAACTGCTTCTGGCAAGTTGTGCAAGTGAACATCTTGGTGGTTGACAGAGTGTCTGATGAACGGCCAGGCCGCTTCCCTTTTATAGCACGTTAGCGGGTGATCTATTTTTAGCACACTCAGTACAACTATCCCCAAGTCGTGAGCCGAGCCGTGACATCTTCGGTAACCTCCGTGTCTCTTCGGTCACCTCCGTAACTATCCATCTGTTCCCGTGTTAACCCCGATTTACCCGTATGGAACACACAGCTAAAGGACCCGGATAGAAGTACCCGGATGTAGGCGCGGACGTCATTGACAAGAGCCCGGATGTACAAGAACATGGATGTACCTGGATGTAAAAGTCCCCGGATGTAAAAGTGCCCGGATGTTTACGAATGTTCCACCATTCCGGACTTCTATCAGGTCCATGTCCAGAAGCTCTCATGTCCTGCATGTGAATAGTCATATTGTGTGTGTATGCATGTGTGTATGTGTCTGTGTGTGTGTGTGTGTGTATGCGTGTATGTGCGTTTGGGCTTGTGTGTGTATACTTGCGTGTATGCGAGCGTGCGTGTATGCAAGTGTGTGTATGCGTCTGTGTATGCGAGCGTGTGTGTGTGTATGCAAATGTGTGTTTGCGTCTGTGTGTGTGTGTGTGTGTGTGTGTGTGTGTAGGCGTGTGTGTGTGTGCATGTGCGTGCACGTGCGTGTGTATGTGTGTGTGTATGTCATATGCAAATGTCACTTCTGAGCTCTGAGCTCCACAGGCTTTGAGCTCCAAGAGCGCCGATCCAAGAAACACATTCGCAAGCACACACATACACACACAGAGGCATACATACACACACACATACACACGCACATGCACGCACACACACACACGCCTATACACACACACACCCACACACAGCCGCAAACACACATTTGCATACACACACACGCTCGCATACAGACGCATACACACAATTGCATACACGCACGCACGTATACACACGCACACACACACACGCACACACACGCACACGCACACACAGACGCAAGCACACATGCATACACAGACACACACAGGCACACACACGCACACATACACCCAGACACACACGCATACACACAGGCGTATACACACACATACACGCTGCACACACACACACACCCATGCATACGCGCAAGCATACACTCACACACACAAACCCAAACGCACATACACGCATACACACACACACAGAGACGCATACACACATGCATACACACACAATATGACTATTCACATGCAGGACGACCGCACTGCGGTGGTCTAATGGTTAGAGCGTCGGCCTCGTAAGCGGTAGGTTCTGGGTTCGATCCCAGGCCGGGTCATACCTAAGACTTGAAAAATGGAACTTGTTGCTTCCTCGCTTACGCTCAGCATTAAGAGGATAGAACAAGGACTGGATCGCTCGGTGTCAGTATAATGTGACTGAGTGGGGTGTCATGTCTGCCTACGGCATGATATTTCAGTGGGACAGCACTACAAAATGGCAGCATTAGATCTGCTCTGTTACAAGTAGGTTCCCCTTCCCCTCCCCCTCCCCTCCCTTCCCTTCCCCGTCGTGATATAGCTGAAAAAATGTTGAAAGCGACGTTAAACCCTATTCACTCACTCACTCACTCACTCACTCACATGCAGGACATGAGAGCTTCTGGACATGGACCTGACAGAAGTCCGGAATGGTGGAACATTCGTAAACATCCGGGCACTTTTACATCCGGGGACTTTTACATCCGGGTACATCCATGTTCTTGTACATCCGGGCTCTTGTCAATGACGTCCGCGCCTACATCCGGGTACTTCTATCCGGATCCTTTAGCTGTGTGTTCCATACGGGTACATCGGGGTTTACACGGGTACAGCTGGATAGTTACGGAGGTGACCGAAGAAACACGGAGGTTATCGAAGATGTCACGGCTCGGCCCACGATTTGGGGATAGTTGAACTGAGTGTGCTAAAAATAGATCACCAGCTAGCGTGCTATAAAAGGGAAGCGGCCTGGCCGTTTCATCAGACACTCCGTCAACCACCAAGATGTTCACTTGCACAACTTACCAGAAGCAGTTTACTCGTCTAGATAATTTACGACGCCACGAGGCCTCCACCCACAATGATGGACTGTATACTTGTATAACCTGCGCACGGTCATTTAATCGGGAAGATGCTTTACTGCGCCACGAACGTTCAATTCATGGGCCGCCCAAGGGTCCATGCGAGGATTGTGGGCAACTCTTCAAACGACGCAGTCAGTTGCTGGAACACCAACGTTTGATTCATGCCCCGGTACCATGGCATGAGCGACAACTTCCTACTGAAGAGGAGCCGCGGAAGGTCAGACCCAGTGAAGATAAGCCCGGGGAGATGAACGCCACTGGTGATGCGATGAAGGAGAGCCCGCCTATACCCACAGTTCAGAAGAGCCTGGATATCCAGCCGGACCCCAGCGTTACGGTTTCGAGTCATACGCCTGACAACATCGAACATTTTCTGGGCGATCTCTTACAGGACAACCATCCAGTGAGTGACATCGATCGGCGCCATTGGTCCATGACACGGCACTGTTTCCACCCTCATGGCCCTATTCAAGATATTTACAATTTCCACTGACCAACCGCACCCGTCTACGCAGCTACGTGGAAGCCATCTTCAAAGATCAAACTACGGCCTTCAAATTGAATGTCGCTTTCGGGTACATCTTACGTCACAAAAAGACGGACCAGTTACGGTATTATTATCCCGGCAATAATATCTATGTGTCTGACCAGCCGTTCACCATCATTAACCGGAGGCTGGAGATACTGGACACCATGGATGCCTTGAGATGGGCACATCGTCAACGCCCCAACATACAATGGGTGGTAGAGAGGGTAACCAATGTCACGTTTTTCCTTACCAAGCTGACCGACCACCGCCATCGGTTAAATGCTTCACCCGTGCACTGATGAATACCATACTACTCGTACTGATGATGTCATCGATGACGTCAAAGATGCTGTGAACATTCCTCAAATCGGGGTCTACACCCCGAGAGCTACAAAATGACACCCCACACGACACATTCGGACCAAGGAGGGTCCATCTCTACCCCAAATACCTTCCTGCACTTTCCTAAAATGCCCACTGTCGCTACTACTCGTACTGATGACGTGACCGATGACGTCACAGATAACGGGAACTATCCGGATATTTCAGTTTCTATCGGAATGCATCTGAGAACAGAAGAACCCATGGAGGTTGATTGTTCTTGACGTCCGCGCCTACATCCGGGTTCTTGTCGCTGACGTCCAAGTTGAACTGATTGTGCTAAAAATAGATCACCAGCTAGCTTGCTATAAAAGGGAAGCGGCCTGGCCGTTTTATCAGACACTGTCAACCACCAAGCTGTTCACTTGTACTACGTGCTCGAAATCATTCACTCGTCTGCACGACTTGCGCCGCCATGAGGCTACCAAGCACGACGGAACCGCCCGGTATAGCTGTACGATATGTAGGCCTACACTGTCGTTTCAGCGCCCGGATCATTTACAGCGCCATGAAAGTTCAATTCATGGGCCACCATGCGTCCATGCGAAGAATGTGGTCAACTCTTCAAACGACCCAGCCAGTTAAAACGGCATGAGCGTTTGATTCATGGTCCGTCACGGCATGAGGGACAACTTTCCACTAAAGAGGCACCCAGGAGGGACAGACTCACTGAAGATGAACCCGGGGAGACGAATGCCACTGGTGATGCGATCACGGAGAGCCCGCCTATACCTACAGCTCAGAAGAGCCTAGATATCCAGCCGGTCCCTAGCATTACTGTTCCCAGTCATACGCCTGATAACAACGAATATTTTCTGGAAGATGCGGTGGATGTTCCCAGCGATCTCTTACCCGAAGATCATCCAGTGAGTGAGATGCATCGACGCCATTGGTCCATGATCTGACACTGTTTCCACCGTCATCGCCCTATATTGGACTTGTACAATTTCCGACTGACCGACCTCGCCCGTCTACGCAGCTACGTGGAAGCCATCTTCAATGACCAACCTACATCCTTCACATTAAATGTAGCATTTGGGTACATCTTATGCCATAAGATGACGGGTGAATTGCGCTATTTCTATTCCAGTGCCATCAACCCAGTGTACGACCATCCTTTCACAATCACCAATCGAGCGTCGCTAGAGCCCGTGCTGGACCAAGTGGACACTGTGGATCCCTTGGAATGGGCCTATGAACAGCGCCCTAACACCAAGTGGATAGTGGAGAGGGTCACCAATGTTACGTTCTTCGTGGTTAAACTGACCACCACCCCCATCGGATGAAAGTATTCACCCATGCACTGATAGATACTCAGAATGCGCAAACAACTATCTAAGGATATGTTGCCTCAACGGTATCCTGGCCTGCCCGACGATGATTAGAATAAACGGTTCAGAGCGAACATGGCCGAAGATGGAACTTTCTGAAATGGAGACTTCTGATTGGACAAGAATACATCTAACGGACAGGAACGAATATGAAACATGCAAATGGTGGCCTCTGATTGGACAAGAATCTTCTTGAATTGTAAATATACCCAACGCGGCTCCCCCCAGCGTGGGTATGATGTAACATTGGGGAGAATAAACTATATGAAAAAAAACTTCTTGTTGTTGTTGTTCTCTCATGTGTCATCCTTGTTGTTGTTGCTGTTGTTGTTCTCTCTCCGGTCTATATCATGGCGTCATGTTAGAGTGTTAAGGTGTAACGACGGGCGTTGACGGGCGTCACTGCATTTCGAAGAATTAGTGACAATTCCATGGAATATCAGAGCTTCTGAGCTATTTCACCAGGGCGTTGCAGCATTAAGTATGGCGTTGGTGGGTGTTGCTACAAGATGACACCTCACACGACGCATTCGCACCGCGGATGGTCCATCTCTACACCAAATAACATCCTTCACTGCTAAAAAATGCCCACTTTCGCTACTACTCGTACTCATGACGTCACCAATGACGTCACAGATGCTGTGGATATCCCTCAAATCGGGATCTATACCCCGAGAGCTACAACATGACCCCTCCCATGACGCATTCGGACCAAGGATGGTCCATCTCTACCCCAAACTCACCTCCACACACCCCCCCAAAATGGCCACTTTACTTACTACACCCAACTGCGCATGCGCAGATTGACGCGACTTGCACTTAAAAACACGCCATTCTGACTCTACCCCACACAAGCTTTACTTTGACACCTTCCACGACCCATTCGGACCCATAGCGGTCCATCTCTACCCCAAACACACACCGACATACTCCCCAAAATGCCTGCTTTCTATACTACGGCCAGGCTGCGCATGCGCAGAATGACCATATTTCTACCCCACATCCACGCCATCAGATGCTCCATTACATAGGCTTCACATTGATACCTCACACGACCCATTCAAACCGTGAATAGCCCATCTCTAACCAAACACACCCACACACCTCCCCCCCAAAATGCCTGCTTTCTATACTACGGGCAGGCTGCGCATGCGCAGAATATTGACAACGTACGAACCATTAGTGTAGTCAAGTGCTCCTGCATGAGAGCTTCAAAATAAGACCTCATACGACACCATTGGACCACCAGGGACTCACCTAGACTCCAACACGTCCACCCAGTATGGGTCTATATGGGGCTATAGACAGACCTCGAACTTTTTTCAAAAATTTCACCGTTTCGTGCCGGGACACTTCCTATCATGTTTGTCTTGACGAGACTAAGAAAACAAATCCAAACAACCATACCGCAAATGTCTACAAGTAGGTTTCCCAGTGGGACTAACATTGGACCTATACGCCCATAACCCGTATATGGGTCTATATACAGACCTCGAACTTTTTTTCAAAAATTTCACCGTTTCGTGCCGGGACACTTCCTATCATGTTTGTCTTGACGAGACTAAGAAAACAAATCCAAACAACCATACCGCAAATGTCTAGAAGTAGGTTTCCCAGTGGGACAAACATTGGTCCTATACCCCTAGTATGGGACTATATGGGTCTCCCTGAAGTTTTTCCAAAAATTTCAACGATTCGCTCCGCGACACTTCCTATCATGTTTGTCTTGACGAGACTAAGAAAACGAGACCCCACAACCTATACCGCAAATGTCGAGAAGTAGGTTTCCCAGGATGGTCCTATATCCCCCATACCCCATATAAGCATTTTCCCGTAATTTAGGATAAAGTCCGTGTTCCGTTTTTTTTCAGGAAAATTTTTACATGCTTGAAATATACTTCACTTTGATACCTCACTCGACCCAATCGGCCCACCAGGGACCCACCTAGAACCCAAAACGTCTATTTCCATACCCTTGGTCCACCGCGCATGCGCAGACTATTGACAACGGCCGAGATACTAGCCCAGGCGGATGCTCCCTCACGACAGCACACTGATACCTCATATGACCCCATAGGATCATTAGGGGCTAACCTAAACCCTAAAACGTGTATTTCCACACCCTTTTCCCAGAATTCCCTGTCTGTGCATGCGCAGAATGTGGACAACGGCCGAGACCCTAGTCCAATCGGATGTCCCCTCACATAGGCTTCACACTGATACCTCACTCAACTCCATCGGCTCATTAGTGACTCCCCTAGCTCCAAAACGTCTATTTTCATACCCTTTGGCCACCGCGCATGGGCAGAATGCCGATATTTCAACCCCACACCCAGCCCAGCAGATACCCCTTCACGAATGCTTCACATTGATACCTCATATGACCCCATTGTACCATTAGTGGCTCCCCTAGCTCCAAAACGTCTATGTCCATACCCTTGGGCCACCGCGCATGCGCAGGATGCCGATATTTGAGCCCGACACCCAGCCCATTAGATGCCCCTTCACGAACGCTTCACTTTGATACCTCACACGACCCCATCGGACCATGCAGCGTATTTGAAGTATGGGGACTACTTTTTCTCCGCGGAAGCTTTTTCCCGCGACCGCATCACCGCCAGACCGCATCACCGCTGATGAATACATTCCCTGCAACAATTGGAACTCTCCTGTGTTGGAGGTAGCTTTTTGGTCATTCTGCCGGAACTATAGTGCACTTGACCTCTCCTCCACGTTTCCTCCATTCTCGTCTCGCGAGACTCCCTACTGCGAGAAAGAGTCTCACGTGTAAATGGGAGCCATCCCCCTAAAATTTGGGGGGTGAGTAGGCGGCGTATGATCACCCGTCTATATCCGGCTTGTCATTGACCTGCTGACTCCGCCGAGTTAGAAGCGAATTGCGTGGGCTATATAATTAGGAAATGACTCTTTCCGTTTCGGAGCATATCAATCGCGAACAAATACGAAAATTAAATGAGACTTACCTAAGTCGAAATTTGATTGGAGTTCTGCCTTACTGCTGACGAAATCTTAGAGATCACGTGAGATGCGCACGCAGGCTGAGAGGTCATACTTCAAAGAAGACTTTTGGCCACAAACATGTACACAGAAGTTCCTCAATATAAAGGGAGGGAACCAGATTACTGGGTGGGCACGTGATCTCTAAGATTTCGTCAGCAGTAAGGCAGAACTCCAATCAAATTTCGACTTAGGTAAGTCTCATTTAATTTTCGTATTCTGCCTTACAGCTGACTCAATCCGAGATCCCGTGAGATGTTCAAAGTTGTGACCAAAAGTCAATAAAAATAATTCACACAAAGCCATATTTGCAGCTTATAACATTTAATCAATCATTTCCAGGATATTCTTCCTGTTGACATAAGTGCTACCCCTCCATCTTGGGGCCTCTTTCAAGCATTTAACTGAAATACATGTAGCTCCTATTAAACCTAAAAGGGGATGCCCGTCTCTCCAAGCTAGGCAGTCTGCCTTTTAAAACCCCGAGTAGGGCCACACAGATAAAACATTTGCTGCATTATGATTAACAATCTCAAATACTGTTTGCGGCATGCCAACTTTGAGCATGTTTGCGGCATGCTAACCAGAGTTACTAACTTGAAACATGTCAAAATATATCAACGTTATAACTTCAAAGATAACTGAACATGATCTGAGGGTATACATGTAAATACATGTTTCATCTCCTCTCACAACTTGCATTTCAATTACCACAGTAATTCTATGTAAGGTTTCTTAACCCTACATGTCTCCAAGATATATGCTCAAGATGGTCTAGACTGTTTCTGCCAATCAACAAGAGTTCATAATTTGGCACTGCCCAAAATGTTTTCTCCATACTGTCCATTTAGAGACACAGGTTTGTTGTAATACACTCTAAAAGTGCTCTCCTTTGACCAACCAGCAGTGTCCATAATAGTTCTTAGCGGGACATTCGCCCTAGCTGCTGCACTAGTTGAAGCAGCCCGAGTATTATGTGGTGTGAAAATATTCATATCTATACCAGCTGTAACTAAAACGTTTTTTATCCAACGTGAGATCGTGTCTCTTGAGACTGATTTATGCGGTCGTACATAACTAATGAAAAGCTTGGTACAATCTCCCCTTAAAGCAGCTGTTCTCTCTACATACTCCTCAAACACAGTGACAACACATAACCTTCTGTTTGGAGCATATGCTTTAAGAGTTATCTCCCCTTGATGATAACCAGGTCTGCTTTGTTTTATCAAATCACCAGTTCTTATTTTGACACTTGTCTTTGATGCTGAAATATTTCGCATGTCCAGCATATGTAATGTCTGTCCCCTCTGGCCTGACAAGATAGCGATTAAGGTGATCAGTTTCAGTGTCAGGTGTTTTAAGGAGACTTTCCTTACTGGAGAAAGTTTCTGTAGATAATTCAAGACTGTGTCAGGGTTCCATGTAACAATGTTCCTTGGTAAAGCTGGCCTCAGGTTGAAAACCCCCTTCAGGAATCTGATGATAATAGGTAAAGTTCCAACTGGCTTGTTATTGATGAAAATCAATGAAGATAATGCACATCTTGCAGTGTTCATTGCGCTGTACTGTAAACCACTTTGGAAAAGGGAAGTAAGAAATTCAATAACAGCCTCTACAGGTGGTGAAAAGGTATCACAACCCCTTTCACGGCTGTACTGTATCCATCTGTCAATGTAAGTTTTGTACTGTCTCTTTGTAGAGGACCGCCAGGAAGACGAGATGATTTTCTTAGCCTCTGCCGAAATTTGGTACTTTGTGTAGGGTCTCCCGAGATTTTCACAGCTAACAGTCTCATCTTTGGCAGGTGTATCCTGTGATCCTTGCTGGGGTGACTGATGACATCTGTCCTGGGCAAAACAATAGGATAATCAATTAGCATTCTCATCATTTTGGAATACCAATACTGAGTTGTCCACCAAGGTACAATAAGTATGCCCATAGCTTGCTCTGTTTCCACCTTTTGCAAGATTTTCCCCACCAAACTGAAAGGTGGGAATGCATAGAAATACATGTGCCATGGTATGGTAAAAGCATCCACGGTTTGTGCCCCTGGGTCAGGTTTCCAAGATACATATGGTGAGATCTGGAAATTTAACCTTGAAGCGAATAGGTCAATTTTTGATGAATCCCAGATGTTACATAATCTATTGAACATGTGTGTGTTCAATTTCCATTCTACGTTGTCATGTAACATTCTACTTTGTTCATCCGCTTCAATGTTAAACACCCCTGGCAAGTAATTTGAAGAGAGCCAGATATTTCTGTCATAGCACCACAACAAAAGTGTTCTTGTTATTTCATTGCATACAGTCTTCTTTCCACCCATGCTCATAATGTAAGATACTACTGTTGTGTTATCAGACTGTAGTAACACGTGTTGGTTTGTCATATCTTTACACAATGACTGTATGGAGAATTTTGCTGCTAATAACTCTTGAGCATTAATGTGTAAACTGACATCATCAGAAGACCAGTTACCTCCAGTTTGTTCCTTACCCCAAACACCTCCCCACCCCTTTTTTGAAGCATCCGATTGGAGCAGGATATTTGGGGTTCCCGTGGAAACAGGGTTGTAGGAATTTGTTACATTGTTTACCCACCACAGGAGATCTTCTCTACATGGTTCTGGTAAGATTACTTTGGCCTCAAAATTTCCTTTGTTTTGTTTGAGACTCTGAGACTTAAATATGTCACATCTGCGATAGAATAATTTGGCATATTGGACACCAGGAAAGGCAGCCACCATGGTACCAATGACTTCAGCCAATTTCCTAATAGTGACGTACTTCTCATCTAAAAGTTTCTGACAAGCTGCCCTTAACTTTAAAGCCTTTTGAGGTGTAAGTTTAACTCTCATAGTCACAGAGTTTAAGTTGAAACCTAGATAATCTGTGGATTGTGATGGATCCAGGACAGACTTAACAGGGTGTACTGTGAAACCTGCATCCAGAGAAATTGCAACAGTTTCCATCACATTTTGGCGACATTCTTCCAAAGTGTCTCCACAAAGAAAACTATCATCAATAAATGAGGTGTTTTGATGGCCTCTTTTACGGAGTTCTGAGAAAATTACCTTTGGAATTTTTGTAAATGACCTTGGAGCAGATCCTAAGCCATTCGGCAAAGCAGTAAACTGATAGAGTTTGTTGTTCCAAATGAATTTCAGAAATTTCCGATCCGAGATTTTAATTGGAACACTGTAATAAGCGTCCTTCCAATCAATGGAAGCCATGTAACAGTTTTTAGACATCAAATTTATGGCTGTCTGTAATGTATCCATTTTGAAATGTCGGTATACAATGTCACCATTCAAAGACTTCAAGTCTAAGATAATTCTTAAAGAACCATCTGATTTTGGCCTGGAGAAAATATTTGAAATAAACTCTCCTGGTTCATGAGTTGATCTCTCAACCACTCCATTTTTTAGGAGTTTCTCTAGCGCCAAATCTACTTCCCGACATTTTTCGGGAGGAAATCTGTATGGCACAGGAATAAAGCCCTGTTCTGGGTTTTGTTCAAACTCTATTTCCGTGCCACAGATGGACCTGATAATGTTTTTGTCTGATGTCATTGTTTTCCAAAAATCAACAGACTCTCTCAGTTTACCAGCGTGAAAGTTTAGTATCAAGTCTGGCAATAAAGTTTTCAAAGTTTGCAAGAATTTAGACCAAGTTTGATTATTACATACCATGTGTTGTGTTCTTATTTCTGGTCGCCTTGACCTTTGTTTTGGTTCCATTTCCAGTGGCCGCTTTTCTTCTTGCCGTACTGGTGTTGTTTCCGGTTGTTTTGGAACCGTCGGCCTAAAAAACCCTTTCCTTTGTTGGAAAACCGGGAATTTCCTTTGTAGCCGTAACTAGAATAGTTACTGTTTGTGTTGGCTCCGCCGACGTTGGCCGCAACTTTGTTGGTTTCAGTGATATCTTTCACTCGCTTACCCAGATCATTTCCGAATAAGAGCTCGGAAACCATTTTCTCATCATTACGAGGAATGGCACACAACTGTTTGAATTTCCAGTTCAGATCTGGTTTGATCATTTCACGTCTGCGCTGGGTCAATTCCTGCATAGCATTTGCAGTAAGTGACAATGAATCCATTGCCATACGGATGGTTTTGTTCAGATTCATCCCATCAACCGGCATCTGTTTAGATCTGAAGGCAATGAGGTTTTCTGTGACAGAAATGACGGACACGGCTGATTTTATGAGCCTTTGTCCGATCTTTTGCATACGAACATCCTGGGATCTAATGTTCGATTTAAGTTTTGACCAGATTTCCAAATTTACCTTTGGATTTACAAGAGCTGAGCAATTGCCCGGCCTCTTCAGTTTGTCCATGGTCTCTTTCAGCTGCTCATCCGTGATTTTGTTTTTGAACATGCTGTTCACAATTCCTGCTACTTTGTCATTGGCATTTGGCCCTGTTTCGGTTGAAGTTTCGTACTGGGAAACTAAACTATCGAGGAGATCTTCCTCGTTATCACTCGCCTCGTTTGCTCCCTTTTCGGGCGGTTCGTCATTGTTGTCATCACGCAACAGGTGATCTATTTAGTGAAATCGTCCGATTTTCAATCAGGAACGTTTCTGGGTTCGTTATTTAACGATTGTATTTAAATTAAGAGGTAGATGGCACAATTTTGTGACAAATTTTTCGACGATTTCGCCGCCTCTCAAAATCGATGATGATTTCACCATCGACGCCTTTATGCTAATGACCTCTCAGCCTGCGTGCGCATCTCACGGGATCTCGGATTGAGTCAGCTGTAAGGCAGAATTATTGTCGGTATGTATACTTGGCCGTGAAAGCGAGTTATCTAATACAGGAAGTAGTTCGCGGTAGACACGGCTCTCTTTGAGAATGAATAGTCCCGGTCGAGCGAATGATGTCATGCTGCCTCGCTTTGAGATTGGAGATTCAAAAATGTCACCAGTTTACATGAGAGTCGCTTTGGTCTCCCGCGGGTAGACACGGCTCTCTTTGAGAAGGACTTTTCCTCCACAAATCATGCAAATTTTTGGGGTCAATAGGGCTCGATTTACGCAATACCTACTACTGGTGTGATGGCTAACGGTGTCCTTGAGATTAGTGTCCCTTATCATATCCTTTTCTATTGCAACTATGGACCGACACTTATCTCCAATGTTGAGGAAAATGTCCTAGCTGGGTTGCAGGATAGGAGCCGGACACTCATAGCTGATCAAGTTGAATACTACGCTCACATTCCTATATTGCTTGACACAACGCACTATTTTTTCTTCAAATGGCAGATATTTCGCAATAGCCAATCAAGGAGCGAGCACTGTTGTATGAGCTGCCGTTTATGACAATATTATACACGGTGTATCAGGCACGGCGGAACAGGGGGGGCCGGGGGGGCCATGGCCCCCCCAATATTTTCAGCAAAAAAAACAAAAAAAACAAAAAAAACAACACAAAAAAACAGAAAAAGGCAGAAACTGATAAAAAAAAAACAAAACAAAAACGATAAAGCAAAAAACCTATATCTGTATTGAATGCAAATTTTACTTTTCAATGAGCATCAAATCTGTGCTTTTACACTACAACGAATATCAGCCACTTCAACAGGAAATATTAGTGAGATTATGATCTCTCCGAACATGCCCATGAACGAATTAAGTGCCAGTCAATGTCTCCATCTGGTTGCTTTGGAGTAAGATGTTTATAGTCTACCCGAGATTGTTTTTTAAAGATACACCCTCATGTTGTTTCCTCTTGGACTTCAAAGAGTTTGTCCTTCAGCTTCTTCTCTACTTAGGGTGCTTCTTGAAATAAGAACATGAGTTCCTTGATTGGAATGGCATATGCTGGTTAGGCAAATCGGATACACCATGCCCAGTGTGGTGTTCTGATCTGGATGGATTAGAGTTCCAGTTGGAATGGCTTATGCCATCCCCCTCTTGTTATGGCATAGCCATCCTTTGTCTGCCCAGTTCCAAAAAGTATGCCATGGAGTTCCTAGGAGTTCCAACTAGGTGCAGCATGATTTTAAGATTGTAAGAGATGCTTTTTATCGAGCAAATACTTTGGAAGATCTTTTTATTCGGGTGAGGGAGGATTGCATCTTGGGTTATTTGAGCGAAATCGGGCTGTTACATACGTTTTATTGTGTGTATGTTTTACTGCGTTGGATTACTAAGCTAATGACTTGAGTACTTAGAATTTTGTTTGATCGTCGCTATATAGCTGAAATATTGCTGAACGAGACATTAAACCTTACTTCTCTCTCTCTCTCCTCTCTGTTTGGAATGCCTTATGTCAGTGCCTATAGCATGCCCCAATTTCAAGAAGCTTCCTTAAACTGAGCTTTAATCTAATTAAACGGAGATTCCACGAAGGTATCGTATTGCCCCAAAACACCCTCCGTTCATTGGTTGATAATTTAAACGGGCAGTTACAGTAATAACTGTACAGCCCTAATCTGCCTACAGGACCTGGTATGGAGATAGCTGTACCGGTATACAGAACTGTATCATGGAGGATGGCTCATTCACACTCATAAGTTGACCTGTGTTCGGCTCCACAACAAGCATGACAAGTAGAAAACAACTGTGTTGTTGAGATATCTTTTGATTGAAATGACATATATTTCACATTTAATTTATTTCTACTTCCAAACATTCTAATTTTCTTGACGGGGAATATTAAAAAAAATATGAGAAACAACAAAACAGGCAAAAAATACAGAGATTACATCTGTGAAGATTTCTTGTTTTATTCCTCGGAAATACGCTAGAACGGGTCTCCGGCAATCTAAGACCCCTGGAGCTTCCGGGGCCTGGGCGGCCCCTGGACCCTCGCCTATTTGTGCTGTGATAGTGGCCCCCCCAATCACCAATTGCTTCCGCCGTGCCTGTGTATATATATAATGGAGCATGGAAATATGGTGATAATGAATGAATATGGTGTGAATTGAGTCGTTATATTGGAAATGTTGTTATATTGAAAGTTACTAAATATGGGATGGTTTTATCGTATATTGTAACATTGTGGCAATGTATATGAAATGTTATTTATATAGGAGTAAAATGCAAACTAAAGTAGTTTTATATATATATATATATATATGAAGAGTGGTGTAATTATATACACTCTACATTTGCTAAACATATAAACCGATTGAACGTATATAGTGTAAACTGATATTGAACGTATATATATATAGAACGACTGAATACGGCGTATTTGATACGGCGTATTTGATACGGCGTATTTGACAAAGACGCTTAACGGATATGGCAGGCGGATATGGCAGGCGGAAGTATGCTGTGAGCATGCACGTTGTGCTCGCGCAAAGCATTGCGGTTCCAGTTTCACGATAACAGTGGCCATGCACAACCTGTAACCATCTCGGTCATCTATACGCGGTAAGACTGACCCTGGGATCGTGTGTATCCATTTACAGCCTACTTTCGGCAAGTGCGAGAGGGAATTTCCAGAAATCAAT
Organism: Hanleya hanleyi; assembly: GCA_036873755.1. Lineage (NCBI taxonomy): Eukaryota > Metazoa > Mollusca > Polyplacophora > Lepidopleurida > Hanleyidae > Hanleya > Hanleya hanleyi. Next base: position 31,030 of record JAVTVY010011148.1, on the reverse strand, counting down.
ACCACGTGACTTCGTCAGCCAATCAGCTAAAGTCTACCGACGTAACCCCAACGTAACTCGCCATTTTCGAATCATGTGATGCCCTACTTGTTGAAAATTACAGATCTACCACACCTCTTGGGTGATACGAAAGTTATTTATACCTATATATTTTGTAAGCCTAGCCTATATCTGTTTCCCAAGTGGTTTGAAAACCTGTAATTTATCAGATTTCTCGAGTCTGTTCTCTGCCGGATGAAGGCCGAACAGAATCCCGTAATATACCGGATATCGCTCCGCAATAATGGAGACTCACGATTCGCAAGCCATCTTATGGATGGCGAAGTGTACGCAAATGTGGCCATGCATTGACTGTTTCCCGCTCTCAAACAAGGGTCTTCGACACAATCCAACGACTCGACAACTTGGTTGTCGGTCAACAGTGGCCAGTGCCATATTAAAATTTGCGAATAGAGAGAGGTCAGCCCGTCGCCGCTTTACGGTGGCCCATAGACGACATGCTATATTTTTTTAGTTGTGAGTTTTTTGTTTTTTTTACTTCTAGGTTTCATTTTTTATGTTAGGTTTCATTTTTTTGTTTTAGGTTTATTTCTATAGTACCCGGGTGGAAAGTTTTCCATCTGAGTGAAAACCTTCTCACCCGGGTGGAAACGTTTTCACCTGGGTGAGAAGGTTTTCACCTGGGTGAGAAGGTTTCCACCTGAGGTGAAAATCCACGTGATTGTGCCCTCGTTTTAGTTCCCTTGCACTGACATTCCGGCAAAATGGAGGGTGGTTCGTTCAAAGGTATAGATGATCTCAAACTGTCAAACTGAACTTTCATGTTTGCTCATGCAGTCGATAAATGATATTTCACGTTTTGCGTGTTTTATATACCGGTAAACTGTATTTTTCAACCCGTGTTCTCTGCGAGCACACGAGCTTGTTATGTCTGAGAAGAGAAAATTAGGCCCCGTATAATCGAACCCGTATAATCTGCATAAATTGTATTGCCCCGCATCATTCAGTGATTCAAAGTGCTCGGTAGCTAAAATCGAATAGTCAGATCGCGCAAGTCAAACCACCTAAGACGAATCGTCCAACGCCCTGTGTCGGATCGGCCGATGTAGTTGAGCTTATGGAGTTTTTTTATTTAGTTGGGTGAGGTTTAGATTTGTCCTGATACCTCTAATTGATGCCTGATAGGGTAACCAAATACGGTCATTGTACACTTAAATCGCATTAGGCTAAACACATACGATGGAGATAGAGTCGCGCTTACCACAGCTCAGGATGAGGCTAGGGCAAAAATCATCAATGGGACTAATACTGAGAAATGACGAACGAGAGAATAAACGATAAGTTGATAAATTTTGACCTTCTGTGTTGTCTCTCGTGACTGTTTTGAGTCCCACACTAATTATGTGGAGGTTCGAGAAACATAATAGATGAAAAAGACCAGCTTCAACTGTTAGCCTCCTTTTCTAAACGATGCTCGACTAGACGCTTACCTCCCCTTGACTCGCGCTTTTCCCCAAGCCATCCTCATCTTAGGATAATACTAGTGAGATAGGATAGAGTTTAGATCATCCTAGACAAATACTTCGGACTGATTCTCAAAGAAAAATTATTGCTTTCGTATTAGCTTGAACCTAATGTTGATCTCAAACCCAGCGAAGAAAAGAAGAAATAGTATAGAAGCAATTTGTGTTTCTGTTTCGGTTCGTTGATACGGTGTTCACGGTAGACCTGTTATACGATAGTATTCACAGGATCTCCATTTCTTTCTCCTGAATCCATTCTGCTGTATGGCTCAGAATCGTCTTCGTCAGCCATTACGGCCCATGTTAAACTGATTTTGAGTTTTCTGCTTTCTAATGTAAGCTTAAAAAAGTGACTCCACATTTGGCAGCTGGGCCGGTCAGTGTCAAATGCAGGAATATTTGATGTTAATATGTCTATCAAGCCTGAAACATAAATAATATTCAGTGAGTTTCATGTGCATCATCAATTGGACTCAGTGATTATTTTAACCAATTGTTAGAGGGATTGCGAAGCAATATCCGTACTATGGATTGGTGAAATCTGACTGGTTTGCGGACTGGCTGCTTGGTTGCTTGGCTGGTTGTCCGTTTTCAACATTTCAGGATACTATTTCATGTTTTGTTAAAGCTTGAGCTCTACCCTTTATTTCACAAACTAAGCCTCGCCTAATCCCATATACTGATATATTCAGATAGCATACCTGATGCTGCATTGACTGCACCCATCCACTTCACCCTGGCCGGGGTATATCCCCCCCCCCCGGAACGGATCTCCAGCACTGTATCTCTGAATCTAAAACTCACCCTACTACGAATGAAAGAAAACCAGCCTCATTAAGCACCAAAATCTACACTGGACGATCTGACACAGGACGTTGGACGATTCGTCTTAGGCGGTTTAACTTGCGCGCGATCTGACTATTCGATTTTAGCTACCGAACTCTGTAAATCACTGAATGATGCGGGGCAATACAATTCTGCAGTACCGATACACAAATAACTTACTGATATATAATAACGGTGCAATTTAAATGATGGTAACTGGCTTTGTGGAAAAAACGGCCATTCTCGAACCCACACCGCAGCAGAATGCCCGTGCACAAGATTATACATGGCTTAGTTTTCTTTTTTCAGACATGACAAGCTCGTGTGCTCGCAGAGAGCTCGGGTTTGAAAATACAACTTATATAAAACATGCCAGACGTGAAATATCATTTATCGACTGCAGCAAACATAAAAGTTCAGTTTGACAGTTTGAGATCATCTATACTTTTGAACGAACCTCCCTCCATTTTGCCGAAATGTCAACGAACACGAGGGCACGATCACGTGAATTTTCACCTGAGTGAAAACCTTCTCACCCAGGTGAAAACGTTTTCACCCGGGTGAGAAAGTTTTCACACAGGTGGAAACGTTTCCACTCGGGTGAAAACTAAAGGAATCAACTTAAAACAAAATGAAAAAAAACGAAACCTAACGCAAAAAAATGAAACCTAGAAGTAAAAAAAAATAAACTCAAAACTAAAAAAAAATTAGCATGTCGTCTATGGGCCTCTCTCTATTCGCAAATTTTAATATGGCACTGGCCACTGTTGACCGGCAACCAAGTCGTCGAGTCGTTGGATTGTGTCGGAGACCCTAGTTTGAGAGCGGAAATCAGTCAATGGCCGTGCTGTTATCGTGGAACTGGAACCGCAATGCTTTGCGCGAGCACAGCGTGCATGCTCACAGCATACTTCCGCCTGCCATATCCGCCTGCCATATCCGTTAAGCGTCTTTGTCAAATACGCCGTATTCAGTCGTTCTATATATATATCAGCTTACACTATATACATTCAATCGGTTTATATGTTTAGCAAATGTAGAGTGTATCTAATTACACCACTCTTCATATATATATAAAACTTCTTTAGTTTGCATTTTACTCCTATATAAATAATATTTCATATACATTGCCACAATGTTACAATATATGATAAAACCATCCCATATTTTGTAACTTTCAATATAACAACATTTCCAATATAACAACCAATTCACACCATATTCATTCATTATCACCATATTTCCATGCTCCATTATATATATACACCGTGTATAATATTGTCATAAACGGCAGCTCATACTGTTGCCTTAATCTTCGAATATCGAAAGTGGTGATTAATTGAAACAAGAGTACATTTTATTTGGACAGCCGGTCTTTGAATTTTAACGACGAGGATCACTTCCGTTTTTGTCTACATGGGCCGCGATTTTTTTTTTTTTTTTTCAAAATTCCACTGCGGAAGTAGGTGAATATATTCAGCACAGCATCCAATAATTTTGACAAGATAATTTTGAATATATTCAGTATGAACATAGGAGAAAAAGAAGCATCTCTATTGATAGCGCAATATATGAAATAAACTAAACAGCGAGAAAAAGAACGCAAACTCAAGATATAGCGTAATACATATTTTATTGCTCAAGTAATTAAGACATTTCAACCCATAGTCTTTCATACATAATTCATTCCCATGAAATATGATATAAAAAAATATTTAAATTTGAATAACAGCATTCCGTTTCACAATCTTCATAAACTCCGTGTATTTAATGAATAGGATCATGCACGACAGGCCGAGTGGTGGGACGATATAGACGTGCAGGTAGAGAAACAGAGGGAAACTTAGGCCTACTGGTATCAATTCACTATTTCTAATATTCACGACATCTCTCTGATGACGCTAATGTCACTACGTTTCTTCTTTAAAATCATTGTTCTCAACGTCATCATTGTTCCCAGTGCCATAGTCTATAGGTTTGTAGACATCTCTCTGTTTTCAAAAGTTCATTGTGAATATAATCGTGTTGCCTGATATTTCGAGGAAAAGCAGTAGGTGGATTTGCAAGACAAATTAGATCACACCCAGAATCGAAAAAGAAGACTGTCCTTCCTTCGCACCAGTGGCGAAATACTACTACCAATAACACTAAACGATTGTACTACGGTACCGTATAGCTTATTGCCAATGTTAAAAACTTGATTGAAACAATACACCGACTTCCTGAAAAGCTCTTGGAATGATACAAATGAATTTGTGATAGGAGTTACGTACAATTTTCTCGATTTCTGGGATGTTGTCATCCATGGCCATTTCACCTGATTCATCTTCCTGATCAGCTCTTGGAAAGACACAAATGAATTTGTGACATGAGTTACGTAACATTTTCTTCATTTCTGGGATGTTGTCATCCATGGCCATTTCATCTGATTCATCTTCGTCAAAGCATTGGTTCAAATAATACATGGAACACGGAGAGAAATATTGGAATCGTATAGTGATACCTGAAGGGGAATCTAGCAACGGTACCTCCCACGAGACCCTGAGTGAAACAACAGGAGCCTCCAAGGAATCGTCAGGATTCCACTAAGAGGAATCAGAGAGATCACCAGGGGTGTCCTCTCGATGCTGGGGGGAATCATGCCCTGGATTCTCGATATGTTCGCTGGATTCCATTTTTCTCTCTATGTTAAATTATGAACGTGAACAGCAGCCGAAATGATTTTCTTCCGTCCACTCATGTTCTCAGTCTTGGTAGGAATTCTCAGGGGAGTCAGACGTGAGATGAATTCGACCAATTTGGCAAAATTATCCTTCGAAAATGATAGATGTCCTCCACAATTCAAGCAGATATGTGAATACTAACAAACCCGTGTTGATGCAAGAAATTCGTATCAAGGTAACAAACGTATTACAAAGTCTTCTTGATGTGATGATAATGTGTACCTGTTCTGAAATATCACATCGATGGCATGCAGAAAATATGATTGACGTGGATTTTATCGAATATAGACCAACCACGGTCTAAACAGCAGACATGCGGAAGGAATATCAATCACAAAGACGTGTCAAAGATTTCCACAGGCACGTGATGGAGTTGAGATCCAGGGATATCTACTTGCCAGATACCCTAACGACATTCCCATGGGGAAATTATTCTGAAACTCAGATATTTTCTCGAGAACGAGGAGTCTCTAGCTTCTAGGTACCCATTTGGACATCATTCCGAATCTATCTTTTCTGTCAGTGTGCTTTCTCTCCTCAGTATCTATGATTCTGTAATAGATTTGGCAAAGTCAACAAAGATCATCAGTTTGAAGCCCCACTGCTTGGTGGTATTGATTCCCCCGGATATGGACGATCTTTCGGCAGATATCGAACGAGAGCACGATACCAGGCTAATAGGAAGAGTCTATTCACGTTCCAGTTGATCCTGGGAGCTACAGAGGTTTAGCAGTTTGGAAGACGTTGCAGCAGCCGTTGGGACTCTCAATACGAGACTACGTCAGACCTGCCGTCGAGCAGAACAAGACCATGATGAACCGAATGCGAGCTTGTATGAGCTTTGGCTTGACTCGGACGTGATGGTCACAAACATCGTCTGGGGCAGCTGTCTCTCTGCTACGCGTCTGTCTGGTGACATGTCGATACGGGTATCAAGCCACAAAGCCTGCCAATATATCTACCTGACCGGCATACGCACCATTAAAATCACTATATACGAGAGGACACCGGACGACAGCTCGCATTTGAACGTGAAAAAGTGGTGCATTCGCTTCATTTTCCGCAGGCCCGTCCCTAAAACTGTGCAAGATACCAGTGCGAAGAGCACAGCTATGTAGGTTATTACACCAAACACAAGCCAAACAACCCACGTATTTAGTGGCACCCGCCTTAGACGAGGTCACGGACTCGGGAGTATCGTCAAAACTTCCCTCCCGCTCGTGACGCTCGCATTCAAATCGTTCGGGGAATCAGACTTCCAATATGGTATGTCAGCCCTCAATGATACCTCTTGGTCGCCAAAGTTCAAGATCAGTTCAAAGTTCAATGTGAGGTAACTCTTGATGCTCTTTTGTGGTTTTTGGGAAATGCCGGGTTATCTTCCCCGAATCGAACATTTGCATATTAAATCTATACGAGAAAATGCCTGTATGGGGGTATGGATGATTCGATGGGGTCGTATGAGGTATCATTGTGAAGCTTGTGTGAGGGGGCATCTGATGGGCTGGATGTGGGGTTGGGATAGCGTCATTCTACGCATGCGCGGTGGACCAAGGGTATGGAAATAGACGTTTTGGGATCGAGGTGGGCCACTAATGGGCCGATTGGGTCAAGTGAGGTATCAAAGTGAAGCATTCGTGAAGGGGCATCTGATGGGCTGGGTGTGGGGTTGAAATATCGTCATTCTGCGCATGCGCGGTGGACAAAGGGTATGGAAATAGACGTTTTGGGATCGAGGGGAGCCCCTAATGGTCCGATGGAGTCGTATGAGGTATCAATGTGAAGCACACATGAGGGGGCATCCGCCTGGACTAGTGTCTCGGCCGTTGTCACCATTCTGCGCATGCGCAGACAGGGAATTGTGGGAAAAGGGTATGGAAATACACTTTTGGGGTCTGGGTGGGCCACTAGTGGTCCGATGGAGTCGTATGGGGTATCAATGTGAAGCCTATGTGAGGGGGCATTTGACTGGACTAGTGGCTCGGGCATTGTCATCATTCTGCGCATGCGCAGACAGGGAATTGTGGGAAAAGGGTATGGAAATAGACGTTTTGGGATCTAGGGGAGCCCCTAATGGTCCTATAGAGTAGTATGAGGTATCAATGTGAAGCCTATGGGAGGGGTATTCTCCTGGACTAGTGACTCGGCCGTTGTCAGCATTCTGCGCATGCGCAGACAGGGAATTGTGGGAAAAGGGTATGGAAATACACGTTTTGGGGTCTGGGTGGGCCACTAGTGGTCCGATGGAGTCGTATGGGGTATCAATGTGAAGCCTATGTGAGGGGGCATCTGACTGGACTAGTGGCTCGGCGTTGTCACCATTCTGCGCATGCGCAGACAGGGAATTGTGGGAAAAGGGTATGCAAATAGACGTTTTGGGATCTAGGGGAGCCCCTAGTGGTCCTATGGAGTAGTATGAGGTATCAATGTGAAGCCTATGTGAGGGGTATTCTCCTGGACTAGTGACTCGGCCGTTGTCAGCATTCTGCGCATGCGCAGACAGGGAATTGTGGGAAAAGGGCATGGAAATAGACATTTTGCGGTCGAGGTGGGCCCCTAATCGTCCGATGGGGTCGAGTGAGGTATCGGTGTAAAGGATACGTGAGGGGGCGTCCGCCTGGACTAGTATGACGTGGAACTGACGTCATTCTGCGCATGCGCAGTAGACAAAATGTATGGAAATAGACGTTTTGGGGTCTAGGTGGACCACCAATGGTCCAATGGAGTTGAGTGAGGTATCAATGTAAAGCAGTCATGAGGCAGCATCCGCCTGGACTAGTGTGTCGTCCGTGTTCGACATTCTGCGCATGCGCAGACAGGGAATTGTAGGAATAGGGCATGGAAATTGACGTTTTGGAGTCGAGGTGAGCCCCTAGTGCACCGATGGCGTCTTATGAGGTATCGTTGTGAACCATTCGTGAAGGAGCATCCGCCTGGACAAGTGTGTCGTTCGTGTTCAACAGCGAATTGTGGGAAAAGTGCATTGGAAGGAACGTTTTGGGGTCTAGGTGGGCCACTAATGGTCTGATTGAGTCGAATGAGGTATCAATGAGATGCATACGTGAGGGCGTATCCGCCTGGGTGGATGGGTGTTAGGAATATCGTTGTTCTGCGCATGCGCCGGCAGGCCGTAGTATGCAAATAGAGATTTTGAGGCCGATATGGACCACTATTGGTCCGAATGTGTCTAGGGAAGTGCTATTTTGTAGCACTCGGGGTGTAGACCACGACTTGAAGGGAAGTCCACGTCACCTGTGACGTCACTGGTGACGTCATCAGTGAGAGTAGTAGCGAAAGCGGGAGTTTCGGAGGTGCGCTGGAGTGCATTTGGAGTAGATAACGGCCTATTTTTACAACCAACTACCTGGTAGAGTTACCTGTGTGTGTGAGTGTATGCGCGCGTGTGAGTGAGTGAGTGAGTGAGTGAGGCGTCCCCAACGCCCGTCTTAACGCATGGACGCACTAACGACGGTGAGTGAGTGAATGAGTGGGTGAGTGAGTGGGATCCGACTGGACTAATGTATCGTCCGTTTTCATCATTTTGCTGTTGCGCAGTCTGGTCGTCGTATAGAAAGCAGGCATTTGGGGGATTCGTGGAGGTTTGTTGAGTGGTTGACCATCCCGGGTCAAATGGACCGTGTGGGGTATCAGTGTGAAGCTCTCGTAGGAAAAGTGGAAATTGCCTCTCATTTGTGGGGCGCTCACTTTCGGATGCGTGGAGTGCTGCCCTCAGCCAATCAGAAGCGAGTATTTTGACCCAGTGCATTATGGGAGATATCCAAGATGGCGGCGTCTGCCTTCTGGTTCAAGATGGCGGCACGTCCGGTGTCGAAAACTGACCATTTTGTCGGAATGTGGTCATCTGGTGTCGAAAACTGGACCTTGTATGGGTCCCGCCTAATTTGGTGTAGAGATGGACCACTATTGGTCCGATTGCGCCCTGTGGGGTGTCATCTTGTAGTTCTCGGGGTGCAGACCACGATTTGAGGGATGTTCACGTCATCTGTGATGTCATTGGTGAAGTCATCAGTAGGAGAAGTAGCCAAAGTGGGCATTTTGGGGCAGTGAAAGAAGGTATTTGGTGTAGAGATGGACCACCCTTGGTTCGAATGTGTCGTGGGAAGTGTCATCTTGCAGTTCTCGGGATGTAGACTCCATTTGAGGGATGTCTGTGACGTCATCAGTACGAGTAGTAGCGAAAGAACATGCTTTATAATTGGCTCAGTGCCAATTTTTTCCCACGATTTGGACTGATGAGGGACACATGTTCATTCCTATATTTACAGACACTACCACCACCACCACACACCACCACCAACACCACCACCACACACCACCACCAACACCACCACCACACACCACCACCACCGGGCGTTGACGGGCGTCAACGCCCGGTGGTGGTGGTAGCCCCCGTGTGGCAGAGCTCTTGGATAGAAGCTCTCGGAGCTCAAAGCTTGTGGAGCTCAGAGCTCAGAAATGACGTCATCGCAGGCATGCGCGTGTACCTGTGCTGCACCCTGTACCCTATAGTTCGTAGGGAATAGGGTACACCAGGGTGCGAGTGCAGCACAAGTACACGCGCATGCCTGCGATGACGTCATTTCTGAGCTCTGAGCTGCACAAGCTTTGAGCTCCGAGAGCTCCGATCCAAGAGCTCTGCCACACGGGGGCTACCACCACCACCGGGCGTTGACGCCCGTCAACGCCCGGTGGTGGCGGTGGTGGCGTTGATGGTGTTGGTGGTGTGTGGTGGTGGTGTTGGTGGTGGTGGTGTGTGGTGGTGGTGGTAGTGTCTGTAAATATAGGAATGAACATGTGTCCCTCATCAGTCCAAATCGTGGGAAAAAATTGGCACTGAGCCAATTATAAAGCTTTTTGTTTCGCTACTACTCGTACTGATGACGTCACAGATGCTGTGGACATCCCTCAAATGGAGTCTACACCCCGAGAACTGCAAGATGACACTTCCCACGACACATTCGAACCAAGGGTGGTCCATCACTACACAAAATACCTTCTTTCACTGCCCCAAAAATGCCCACTTTGGCTAATACTCCTACTGATGACTTCACCAATGACATCACAGATGACGTGAACATCCCTCAAATCGTGGTCTGCACCCCGAGAACTACAAGATGACACCCCACAGGGCGCATTCGGACCAATAGTGGTCCATCTCTACACCAAATTAGGCGGGACCCATACAAGGTCCAGTTTTCGACATCAGATGACCACATTCCGACAAAATGGTCAGTTCTCGACACCGGACGTGCGGTCATCTTGAACCAGAAGGCAGACGCCGCCATCTTGGATATGTCCCATAATGCACTGGGTCAAAATACTCGCTTCTGATTGACTGAGGGCAGCGCTCCACGCATCCGAAAGTGAGCGCCCCACAAATGAGAGGTAATTTCCACTTTTCCTACGAGAGCTTCACACTGATACCCCACACGGTCCATTTGACCCGGGATGGTCAACCACTCAACAAACCTCCACGAATTCCCCAAATGCCTGCTTTCTATACGACGACCAGACTGCGCAAGAGCAAAATGATGAAAACGGACGATACATTAGTCCAGTCGGATCCCACTCACTCACTCACTCATTCACTCACTCACCGTCGTTAGTGCGTCCATGCGTTAAGACGGGCGTTGGGGACGCCTCACGGGCGTTGTCCACGCCTCACTCACTCACTCACTCACACGCGCGCATACACTCACACTCACAGGTAACTCTACCAGGTGGTTGGTTGTAAAAATAGGCCGTTATCTACTCCAAATGCACTCCAGCGCACCTCCAAAACTCCCGCTTTCGCTACTACTCTCACTGATGACGTCACCAGTGACGTCACAGGTGACGTGAACATCCCTTCAAGTCGTGGTCTACACCCCGAGTGCTACAAAATAACACTTCCCTAGACACATTCGGACCAATAGTGGTCCATATCGGCCTCAAAATCTCTATTTGCATACTACGGCCTGCCGGCGCATGCGCAGAATAACGATATTCCTAACACCCATCCACCCAGGCGGATACGCCCTCACGTGTGCATCCCATTGATACCTCATTCGACTCAATCAGACCATTAGTGGCCCACCTAGACCCCAAAACGTTTCTTCCAATGCACTTTTCCCACAATTCCCTGTCTGCGCATGCGCAGACTGTTGAACACGAACGACACACTTGTCCAGGCGGTTGCTCCTTCACGAATGGTTCACAACGATACCTCATAAGACTCCATCGGTTCACTAGGGGCTCACCTCGACTCCAAAACCCTATTCCCACAATTCCCTGTCTGCGCATGCGCAGAATGTCGAACACGGACGACACACTAGTCCAGGCGGATGCTGCCTCATGACTGCTTTACATTGATACCTCACTCAACTCCATTGGACCATTGGTGGTCCACCTAGACCCCAAAACGTCTATTTCCATACATTTTGTCTACTGCGCATGCGCAGAATGACGTCAGTTCCACGTCATACTAGTTCAGGCGGATGCCCCTCACGTATCCTTTACAACGATACCTCACTCGACTCCATCGGACGATTAGGGGCCCACCTCGACCGCAAAATGTCTATTTCCATGCCCTTTTCCCTGTCTGCGCATGCGCAGAATGCTGACAACGGCCGAGTCACTAGTCCAGGAAAATGCCCCTCACATAGGCTTCACATTGATACCCCATACGACTCCATCGGACCACTAGTGGCCCACCCAGACCCCAAAACGTGTATTTCCATACCCTTTTCCCACAATTCCCTGTCTGCGCATGCGCAGAATGCCGACAACGGCCGAGTCACTAGTCCAGGAGAATGCCCCTCACATAGGCTTCACATTGATACCTCATACGACTCCATCGGACCACTAGGGGCTCCCCTAGATCCCAAAACGTCTATTTCCATACCCTTTTCCCACAATTCCGTCTGCGCATGCGCAGAATGGTGACAACGCCCGAGCCACTAGTCCAGTCAGATGCCCCCTCACATAGGCTTCACATTGATACCCCATACGACTCCATCGGACCACTAGTGGCCCACCCAGACTCCAAAACGTATTTCCATACCCTTTTCCCACAATTCCCTGTCTGCGCATGCGCAGAATGGTGACAACGGCCGAGACACTAGTCCAGGCGGATGCCCCCTCATGTGTGCTTCACATTGATACCTCATACGACTCCATCGGACCATTAGGGGCTCCCCTCGATCCCAAAACGTCTATTTCCATACCCAATGTCCACCGCGCATGCGCAGAATGACGATATTTCAACCCCACACCCAGCCCATCAGATGCCCCTTCACGAATGCTTCACTTTGATACCTCACTCGACCCAATATTAAACATTTATAAACAATGTTACTATTTATAACCAAACCAAACCTGCTTTGATGTATGCCTTAATTCCGCCAGGAATATACCATACAAACGTTAAACGGAAGTTTAAAACAAAAGTAATCTCCCCCTGGGGAGTTACCTCCCCCGGGAGTTATCTCCCTTTGGGGAGCTCTCTCAGCTCAGCCAGGATATATAAGGCCAGCTCCCAGTATACACTTCCTCTTTTCTCATTGTAATAAACCGAGACCTGTGGTGTACAAGGCCGAGGAGTGAGGGGAAGGATGGGAGGGACATTACATCAAAGCAGGTTTGGTTTGGTTATGAATAGTAACATTGTTTATAAATGTTTAATATTTATTGCCCAAACCTACACCTGCTTTGATTTATGCCTCACTACCAACATATGGAGGTGGGAACCTCGGCCTTGTTGTAGTTGTTCAATGGCAAGCTGGATATCCGCTGAGAAGATCACCAACAAGACACAATAAACTCAACAAGAAAAACTCTGGTCTGAAACGCAGGAGGTAGTCAAGGAGTAAGAAAGTCGCTACTTATATTTTTGAATGTCTTCATCCATGTAGCTGTGTTCTTGGATGTGGAGCACACTCTTACCAACCCGCAGGGACCCAGGCCTGAAGCACTATGAGGTATGCTAAAGTAAGCGATGTACGAATCGGCAGGGCATAGAGCGCCTACGTAGCGAACATGGCGTCCAACTCTGTGATCGTGGCTGTGGTCGACACACTCACCAACCCGCAGGGACCCAGGCCTGAAGCAACTATGAGGTATGCTAAAGTAAGCAATGAACGAATCGGCAGGGCATTAGAGCGCTTACGTAGCGAACACGGTGACCAGCTTACAACCACTCTGTCCACAAACCGTCTTACTGAAATCAACTCTCTGTACTTTAGTCCCTGTCGCTGACACTGGACTGTTGTGAGTTGACAGCGGTTGTACTGAGTCTACTCTACGTCTTCATTAATCCTCTGTACTTTAGTGCATGTTGCTGACACTGGACACCCTAGGATGGACGCAGATGACTCAGCTGAGATGATCTAGAAGAAGACGTCATAGCTTTAACCTGAAAAGACACAAGCAAATCTGCAGTAAAGGCAAAGATTACAAGTCACAATTGTGTCAGGTCATAAACGATAACTTGAGAGATGGTGGTTGGCCAACTGACCTATTACTTGTCTTAGGTGACCTTAAATGATCACAGATATGACAATAATTCTCAACAAAAAGAACCCTGCTCGGGATGCAGTGGGTAATTATGGAGTAGTAACAGAAGTTACTTTTGAATGTCTTCAACTCTGTGATCGTGGATGTGGTGCACAAATCTTACCAACCCGCAGGGACCCAGGCCTGAAGCACTATGAGGTATGCTAAAGTAAGCGATGTACGAATCGGAAGTGCATTAGAGCGCCTTCGTAGCATACATGGTGACATAACCACTCTCACTGTCCACAAACCGACTGAAGTCAACTCCCTGTACTTTAGTCCCCTGTCGCTGACACTGGGCTGTTGAGAGTTGACAGCGGTTGTACTGAGTCTACTCTACGTCCTCGTCAACCCTCTGTACTTTAGCTGTTGCCGACAGTGGAAACCTAAAACAAAACATATTACTCACAACAGTGTCAGTTCTTTGTACGTTGAAACTGTGAGTTGACCGCAGGTGACTCAGCTGAGATGATCTAGAATAAGGTCATAGCTTCAACCTGAAATGACACAAGCAAATCTGCAGTAAAGGCAAAGATTAAACTCTCCATTGTGTCAGGCCTTGATGACTTGAGAGTCGATGGCTGGCAAGCTGACCTATTACTCCTTTCTTAGGCGATCATGTAGTATGTGGACATATAATATGACTGAGAGATGAGATGATACAGCAAGCTGGCTGACTTGCTGCGATGATGAAAAATGCCCCCCCCCCTCTTTTTTGAAAAGCTACTTGACCACGTGCTGGGCAGCCACCAGCGGCCCAAGCGTGGTCACTCTATCTGATTGCAGTGACATATCTCTCAGATAGAAATTGGTGAACGTGGAGTTTGTCGTCCAAGCACGGGACTAGACAATGTCATGGAGGGACAAGTTCTTCCATAAAGGCCATGACGTAGCGATGGCACGAATTTCCGAGAAGAAGCAGTAGATAGTATTGGGAGAGCGTAAATGGCCAAAAGACATGACCACTTTATGGTCTTCTTCAACCACGAAGCAATGGTATTCTTAGTAATGTCACGCACTGCATACGGCCGAAGGGACAAGAATAATAGACGACGAGAGCCCCGATCGAGATCGGTACGAGTGAGATAGAAACGATAACTCTTCTCGCGACTCTACCCATTCGGCCAGTTCATACTCGTACTGGCGAATGGCTCGAACAGGGTATAACAGAAAGGTCGTCTTCAAAGTCATGCACGAAGAGCACACGGACCTAGGCGAACACTCATTTTGGCGATGAACACAGGACTGGGTCGAAAGGGGGTGCGAGACCAATCCGCCGTCCAGGTAATAGATGAACTCTCGAGAGCATGAAGTTGAGACACTCTAGACGCCAAAGCAAAAACCGCCAGAAAAACAGTCTTGTAGGCAACAGTTTTTAGAGAAGCGGACTGCAAGGGTTCAAAGGGCGGACGAATCAGAGCACACAGAACCACACCAATATCCCATTTCGGTAACAGCTGGCGAGTACGGCGAGACCGTAACGCGAAGGCCCGAATGAGCGCAGCGATATTGTCATTTAGACTAATGTCGATGCCGGCAGAAAGACGTAAAACCCTAGCCAAAGTAGATCGATACCCCTCAATGGTGCTGATTTGAAACTTCATATCACGATGAAGGTGAAGGAGGAAGTCAGCTACTTAGGAAATAGAGGCAGAGTCGGGATCGGCATTACGTTCACGGCATCAACAGACGAAATAGGTCAATTTCACTTGATAGAGCTGCGATGTGGAAGACCGATTGGTAGAAAACATCGTCTTTTTTCTTTTTTTTCAAAATTGATGTGAAGTCTGGCAACCAAGACTATTAGCCGGAAATGAACACCCCACATGACAATGTGGCGGGACTGCCAGCAAAAACAGAGGTGGAAATAGAGACGTCAATACCAGCACTAATGGATTGAGGGATGACGTCTGTAATAAGACAGAAGGAACTGCAGTGAACGAACCAGGATACGACCGTAATGATTAAGGTCCTGCGTAGAAATGACAAGAGCTACCAGTTGACGACAAAACAACTATAATGCCCACGTCAAAAACTGGTCCAACGGTCTATACGGGACGAAGCACTTGATGGAGAGAGTCGAAAACCTGTCCCCAAAGTAACGACGAACCCACGGTAATCCCCCCCATAATTCGACCACCGGAAGTGCAACAAAAACTGGTCTATATGTGACCAACAATCTTGACGGCACCAGCTACAAGGTGTCACACTATGGCTTTTCTTCAATTAGAATGAAGAATGGGACTGTTACTTTTCCTCGCGTCTGAATAACAGAGTTGAAAAGCGAACTCCCCGTGATCGAACCACTAGGGGCACCACCGCAAGTAAACCTCGATGTGAAAGCCCCAAGATGGAGAAAAACGCCCCGACTATAAAAGTGATACAAGGGCGATGCCGACTTCGAACGGAAGGACTTGTCACACAAACCGACGACCGACGATGGTGAATCGTAGGAAAAACGCCGAAAAACGAGGATGAATGGGTAAAAGAAGATATGCATCTCGCCTTTAAAGCGATGGGGGTCAACCCCGCGATAAAGAAAACGCATCAACCGAAACGTCTTTCTTCTTTTTTTTTAGAAAAACACCGAAATCGAGAGACGTGCAGGCAAACAAACGTCGAAGTCTCTATGACAATCAAGAAAAAGATCTAGAAATGGAGACCGGAACTGTCGAACTTGACGACCCTGATAAGGGGGTATAAAAGAACGACGTGGTGAACGACGTTATGGCGTACGGGAACGTCTAACAGATGTATGAGAAAGACGTACAGGTGCGAAACGCGAAAGGCGTTGCTTCGGCGAAGTGATTTTCCCAAATTGTAACAAATCAGTTCAATTTATTGTACATATACGCTCACAAAGGAGCAGGGTAAAACCTTAAAAATGTACGAGAAACGACGTCGAAGAGAACAAGAACGACGTTATGGAAAAACAACTGAAGATGAATCTGAAAAACTTTAAAGCCGAAACTGGAAAAATCACAGTGGAGTCCGAAACAAAACAGCCGTAGTATGCGAGACTTGTAATGAGATTTGAAACGCATCTAGGAGAATGAACACATTCCTTGTCCCCAGCGTTAATCGAGAGCGTTACTCAGCTTGGTAGTAACATCCCCGACAATCAACACAAAGAAACTTCCAACGTAAACTAGGAAGATCTTCCATAAAATTTTTAAAAATTCCCCGAAGACAGGAAATACATTTAGATGTCTCTCGCCGGTAGATGAACTATAAGGTCATAAACTTCATAGAATTGAATTGACCAAACCAAACAATGTTCAATCTAGAACCGCCCCCTAATTAGAGGACCAAACTGCATATAAGTCCTCAAATGGAATAGATGAAATTATCATCCGGAATAAAAATTAAGATCAATTTTTATACAAATGCTGTAGACCAAAAGATGTTTGGACGAGGCTACCGAGGAGAAAAACATTGCTAAAGAGCAGTCTGTGATTCTTCTTACAAGGCTGTAACCGGTAAACATACTCGGACGCAAGTAACTTACGAAGAACAGGAAGACCGCCCGATGGAACAAACTTATGCTGTCCCAAGCAGATGATTGAGAAACTTCAGGTTGATCCTGACACAGACAGGGTAAAGATCAATCCTAAGATTTCTCGGAAAAATAAACTCACTCAAGCTAATAATAATAATTTCTCAGAAAGAAGAAAATAAAATTAAAGCTCAACCCAATTTGAATTGTACGTCTAATTCAATATACCGATGGGAAAATTTGGTTGTGAACATAAAAAATATCACAATGCAATATTTACTAGCAGAAAAATGTATTCCAAAGAATAGCACATTTTTCTTAATAAAGAACTCGTGATCTCTTTTGTTGTTCAACACACCCTTGATTACACAAAGAGAGTAATAATGTAGCTCATTAAAATGTAACAAAGAGCCGTAGTGTATAGCTTTGACTTGTGATGACGAAGACAAACGCAACAACAACACACGTAAAATCAAAGACAGAGAAAAAACTCTGCAAGTTGTCTCTTGATCACATGATATCAAATAAACAGAGTAACATTTGATATAACAAGAGACTAAATTTTGGTAGGAGCAATGAACTGAATGCATAGAAGAAAGACTACCAAAAACTGGGGAAAATCCGGAACACAAGAACAACAACAACAACACAACGAAAAATGACGGTCTGCAAAATTCTCTGCAGAACTTGTAATTCTCCGAAGTTATAATACGTTGAAGCATTTTTATTCCGTGAAGAAAAATCTTTGTTCAATTTCGTACAGTTCAAACGTAATAAAAATAACCTCCTGAATGAACTGTCTGGAACGAGAATGAGAACGGCGTTGCGATGAAACAAGACCGACGATCAGAAACACGGAAACGACGACGTGACGTGTCAACATACGCCGAAAGTGGAGGTTGTAAATCCGTAAACCGAACAATTACAGTCGAGTTCGCACGCCTTTCCATAGAATGAGAGGCAGTTTTCTTTTTAGACAAACTAGCAGAGGAAGATTTAAATCGTAAAGGTAGATACAGAACGATTTTTATTCCTATTGTAAGAATCAGCCGGAGAAAGACCAAATGACAGAGGAGTCGGTGAACTACACGCGGTGAGAACAAATTCTTTTGTCCGTCGGAGACAATGGAGTGTTCCGACAGCCGCGACCTGGCCTTTGTCTGTCTGAACAAAGAAACCGGTTTCCCAGACAATGCTATACCAAAGTAGGCTTGACTTTCAAGTACACTCTGGTTATCTTCCTGTAGGAACGGTACCACAAGGGGGAATATTACCAGACACGGAAGAAGGTGCCGGACTTTCCAATTTAGGAGACAAATCCAAAACGGGACCTCTATAATTTTCATGTCTTTCACTAAGGCAATTTAAAAAACGCGTCTATCGACCTCCGATAGATCGAGGTTTTCAGTAGCCTGCAGTATAGGTAAGACCTACGTGCTTAAGCATATATTTTTTCCAAGTACATGAATCCCAAAAATTCACACATGTGTTATTTCGATAGCATAATTTATCTTTACACGCGAAACAACGTGTGTTGGCGTCTAAGCGTGTCGAAACTCGCCCACACGAACGGCAAGACAATTGGGATAGAATACTCAGACATAATATTCAAGAAAAACTTTTCCGTAAATAGAGTACAAATTTAACAACAACAACTAGCTGCATGGAACTCCCTGATGTAACCACTGGAGGTTGCAAACGAGAAAAGAGGAAGTGTATACTGGGAGCTGGCCTTATATATCCTGGCTGAGCTGAGAGAGTTCCCCAAAGGGAGATAACTCCCGGGGGAGGTAACTCCCCAGGGGGAGATTACTTTTGTTTTAAACTTCCGTTTAACGTTTGTATGGTATATTCCTGGCGGAATTAAGGCATAAATCAAAGCAGGTGTAGGTTTGGGCAATAAATCGGCCCATTAGTGGCCCACCTCGATCCCAAAACGTCTATTTCCATACACTTGGTCCACCGCGCATGCGCAGAATGACGCTATTCCAACCCCACACCCAGCCCATCAGATGCCCCCTCACATAAGCTTCACAATGATACCTCATACGACCCCATCTGATCATCCATACCCCATACAGGCATTTTCTCGTATAGATTTAATATGCAAATGTTCGATTCAGGGAAGATAACCCGGCATTTGCCAAAAACCACAAAAGAGCATCAAGAGTTACCTCCCTGGAAAAGGAGACATTTTTTCCATGTATACTACTACTCAGTACGCTACAGACAGATTTTTTTTTACTTGGATTTGGTGGCTCCGCGATCAGAAGTGTCAGTGTTTTCAGCACCAGCAAACATTGGGTGTAGTTAAGTGCGAACAATGGAACCCACATACCATACACAGGCTATATAGAGGTCGAAGTCGACGGTGTGGTCATTCCGAAAGGAGGTATTCTCATAACAAAAGATGAGAGGTGCATTGACCGCCCAAAGTGAAAACGGGATTACTTGGGACTAACATTGTGAAACATCTACCACAGTATTCAAACCTGTTTAATGAAAAACACGAGACGCCAGTGAAAGTAGCTCGGCGGGTAGCGATCAAGTCTGTGTTCGATCCCAGTCGCAGGGTGACATTCGTGTAGTCAGTCGGGCTGGTGAAGTGTGTTCACTCCAGATTCCGCTTCCAGGAAACCTGGTGATGAGAAATTTAGTTGACACCACTACTGGGAACTTCTATATTCGTGTGGTGAATCCTGGACTAAAGGATGTGTGGCTGAAACCATGCACACGCATGGGACTAGTCTCTGACGCAGAGTTAGAGTCCCGAGATTTAAAGATAGAAGTATCTGTAGGCAGGATCATGGTGGAATGATGTAGCAGCAGACGTGGGACCTGCATATGGCGTATATCTCGCCAAGTAGCATTTGCTAGATCATGTGTAAAATGTGACGATTTTAATCAACGTCACAAAACATCGCTGCAGAAATTTATAAAACAGAGCTATTGCAACAAGCGCCTCCACTCAAAGTTTCTCAAATTTGGTGATACATATGGCATGCTGATAGCAAAATACGAGCGTAGCGTGCAAGTTCCATGACGTACATCACGTTTCGTAACTTGTGTCTAATTCCGCTAATAACCCGGAGCTAGGGGCCATATGAACCCTTGTACTTCAAGATCCTGATGGTGTTCATATGAACAGTCACAATCAAAGCGTGGCTGAGATACATCATTCTCTAGATGATGACTTTACAACGATTATTATGGATTAGGAATACTAATTAGCGATACGGATTTTATGTTTTTGGAACATCATGATGTCTTGTCGGCATCATTGAAAACTGTTGACCGCTTCTCTCTTGCAGGAAACTAGCCTAGGTTTATCTATACTATGATTGGAATTTGGTGCTAATACTGTTATATGGAATATGTCTGGATTATGGACGCGGATATTCTTTAATGGACGACGGCTGAATTATGAATGACGGACTAGACGCTTGTAATTCCCCACAGTATCGAGTCTGAAGGGCAATCGGACCTACCTCCTGGTTTGGATTTGAGTAATTTTCCTGGGGCCATCGATGAGAGGAGTCAGGTTGAAGCCCTCTTCAAGAAATACCGTACTGTGTTTGCCACTGGTCCAGATGATCTTGGACGGACTGATGCAATAAAAATTCCATCCCCATGACTGATGGAACACCAGTGATGTTACCATACGGACCAATACCTCCAGCTCAACTTGGAGATTAAATCACACCTACGAAAGATGCAGCGAAAAATGCCCAAGACCTAGTACGAGTGAATACTCCAACCCCATTGTCCTTGTACGTAAGAAATCCGGAGATCTGCGCCTTTGTGTTGATCACAGGTTGTTGAATGCCCGGACCAGCAAGGATTCACACCATTTACCGAGGATTGAAGAGTCTATGGACGCACTTGTTGGTTCCCGCTGTTTTTCTACCATGGATCTCCAGACCGTTGGTCACCAAGTCGGGGTGCGTGAGGAAGATAAATACAAAATGGCCTTCACCACGCTCATTGGTTTCAGTTCAATAGAATGGCCATTGGATTGTTCAACCCCCCAACGTTTGATGCAACACGTCTATGCTGGCGAGATTTTCCAGACGATTTTAGTGTACTTGGATGATGTGATATTCTTCTCGTCGACTATCAGTGAACATCTGGATAGACTAGAAGTTGTCTTCCGTAATTAAGCGGAGTGAATTCATCTTCACCACGTCAAGGTTTCTATTTGTGAGCCAAAGGCGAACCCGTTGACCAACTTGCATAGCAAACCGCGTTCCGCCCACACTCCAGTTACGTGACCTAGAAAAACTGCGCTGATGGTAAAATACGTTTGGGTTTTACTTTCGCTGCTAAACTATTCGCGGATACCGAATGTAAAATATTTAATCCAAGCACGCATAACAATAAATATTAATGGATAGACCAGTGAAATTTTATAGAAATCTGTGCGTTTCAACCCAATTCAAGTCCTTCAGTGGGAAGGTGAGGTCGGATACACTGACATCGCGGACCGCCTTTAAAGCTTCGGTGTTTTCTAAATTTGCCTGGCTTGTTGGATGTTTGATGGTAGATGAATGGGTTTATTTTCTCTTCAAAGAGATTTTGTTTTAAACTATGTTTCCTTATATTTATTAATGTTCATGGTTGTTGAAAAGGTGCATGTTCTTCTGCCACTGTGTATCGCACAAGCTATGGTGTTTTCGAATCGGTCGCCATGGTCGCGGTGCTTAAGTGATCTGATTGGTCAATATGTGCAGGATGCCGCTGTGTGTCCTTGATCGCGATGCATTGCCCAACCGTACCAGGGGCTATATCTAGGATAGAGATACCCCTGGTTTTAGCGAGGATGAGTGAATTTGGCCTCAAGGTAAAACTCCGAAAATGCAACTTCTTCAGATAAGAATTTTGGTACCTTAGGATAATTTCGGATGCTGAGATCAAGATGGATCCAGAAAAGATAGCCGCACGAAAGAACTCCGTTCGTGGCTTGAATTCTGTAGCTACTACAGATGCTTTGTGGAGTCGTTCGCCAAAATCGCATCACCTCTGCACCAGCTTGTATTGCGATGCCTGCAAGAATGTGAATCCTCGAAGCGAAGCAAAAATGTGGCCAGCGGTAACAATAATGGGAGGACACATGCCAGCAAGCATTCGATGGCCTGAAGAGATGTCTTACGACGACACCTGCAAGGCTATGCGAACTATGAACTACGTACCATTTATACCGAAGATAGATGCGGAAAATACTGGACTTGGTCAGTGTTGTCCCAACAACAAGACAGTGTTTTGAAAGTGATACGTACGCGAATCATCTCCGAGGCGCTGAATAGAAAATGGACCATTACAGTGGCAAGATGCTGGAACTTCTTGCCCTTAAATCGGCGGTCACGAACAAGTTCTGCGATTACCTTTTTGGCGCCATTTTTACCATTTATACGACTTACATTTTAAACAAGACAAAACTGCCGGATGTGGAACTGCCTTGGCCTCCTTCAACTTTGACATAGGCTACTGGTCTGGGAAACTCGACATGAATGCTGATGTACTGTGGCGGTTGTTCGCAGAGAGAATGGATATTGCCAGAGTCTTTGCTGATAAGTCTGAAACAACGGCTGTGGCAACCGAAATCCGTCAGTGTCGACATGATCCAGTGTACCCAGTCAAGTGTTGATCAACCAAAACCATAAGAGCCCTTTTTTCGAATTAACAACAAAATAGTTGATAGAGCTACAATGTAGATGCTCTTTCGTCATTCCGAGATCGTCAAAGGAAGCCAGATAAGAGTGAAGGAAGCCAGATAAGAGTGAACGGGCAGGGGTATCACCAAAGACTGTCAAACTTGTATGACAATGTGGTCGACTGCAAACATGAGGGCCCCCTGTTCCGCCTCATCAACGACCACAAATAAAGAACTCATGCTACCACGTTGCTTGAAAGATATAGCCTTGTGAAGCCTGCATGCTGGCACTGGGCATCAGGGTGTAGTATGTACAGAGAGCTTGGTTCGCACAGGGTTCCAATGGCCAGGACTCACAAATGATGTTCGTGAATGGGTCGAGAAATGTGACAGGTGTTCCTTGGCGAAGATGCCATACACGCCCGTACGGATCCCCATGGATGGGGTAACTGCCACACACCCACCGGAAATTATCGCAATGGATTTTACTGTGTTGGAGCGCACGAGCACTGGAATAGAAAAAGGTTCTCGTCACCACAGATGTTTTCTTAAATTTCACTATCGCTGTCCCCACAAGCAACCAAACGGCTTGTGAAATATTGATTTCTTAGCCACCATACTTTCACGTAAAGGTAGACTTCTTAGCCACCATACTTGCCCCAGCAATTTGTGCATGCAGACTCGAAGTCGTATTTTAACTGTGTTTAATTTCTAGTGCCACTTGTTTTGACAAAGCTATTTCCGAGGTTCCATTTCATGACCTTTTAGGTCAGGTATTGCAAACATCTATGTACATAGCTATTTGTGAGAAACGGTTATATAACTTCAGACTGTATGGTTAAACATTGCATGGTTATGTAATTGCACTGAATTGTACTTTGTGAATCCCAAAGTCTGATGTGCATGTTTAGAAAATGAGACAGACATAACTTTTATGAGCATTTGATAGGTCATCATGACCCAGGACAGTATAAAAGAAAATGTCTGGCGTTTTCAAATTACAGTTTTTATTCCATCATTTATCATTTACTGTCCTACCACCACCAGCATGACCGATAGAGTTCACAAACTACGAGAAATGTTGTAAGCATATAGTAAAAACTATATATCATCAGAAATCTGTTGTTGCTGTCATCCATTTTAAGTCCAGAGAAAACCACTGGCTGGACCGGGAATGCCGGCGTCCCATACAAGCCCACTTTCTGTCGAAACTTTCCACAAATTATCCTGGCAAGCTCGCCAATATAATTAGTGGGAAGTTTCGACGGAAAGTGGGTTTGTATGGGGCACAGACGTTCCCGGGTGAAATTTTATAAACCCATTCAGAAGACTCCGGTCCGGCCAGTGGTTTTCTCTGGACTTAAAATGGTAGATACTTCATGTAGGAAGCTGTTGTCTGAGTCTTTGTGCAGCTGAAAAGGCTCAAGTCTAGACATATTGTTGTCCCCAGACTAGGCTAGTGTATGCATTGTCTGGTGATTCCTACATGGAGTATGAACCCTTAAACTGGATGACAACAGAACACGCATTGCTGAATAGAGTTTTTACTATATATGCATCTTGAAGAAGCTACAACATTTGTGAACTCTATCGGTGGCCTCTACCTGTCATGCTGGTGGTGGTAGGAAAGTAGATGATGGAATAAAGCTGTAATTTGAAAACGCCAGACCTTCTCTTTTATACTGTCCTGTGTCATGATGACCTATCAAATTCTCATAAAAGTTATGACAATGAAATTGGTTAACTGTCTCATCAGATTCGGGATTACAAAGTACAATTCAGTGCAATTACATAACCATTTTCTATATCAACCAATATAAATTGAAATTATATAACTGCTCATGTTTTACAAAACCTGACCTAAAAGGTCATGAAATGGAATCTCGGAAATAGCTTTGTCAAAACAAGTGACACTGGAAAAACACAGGTAAAATACGACTTCTAGTTTGCATGCACAAATTGCTGGGGAAAAGTATGGTGGCTAAGAAGTCTACCTTTACATGAAAGTATGGTGGCTAAGAAATCAATATTTCACAGGCTGAAGCAGTAGTCAAGATTCTGACGAGCTCCAATGCGGATCCATAATGACCAGGGCCGAAATTTTAAGTCTGCCCCAATTTCTCACGTGTGTCAGATGTACGGAGTGACAAAATCACATACCACTCTCAGAGCAATGGACAATGCGAACGCTACAACAGAACCCTGCACGACCTGTTCAGGACACAAGCTCCAAAGTGGAAGAAGTGTTGGCACGAGCGCATTCAGTTGTATTCGTACAATGTGACCTCACACTCTAGCACTGGATTCACACCCTTCTACTTCATGTTCGGCTGGAATCCGAAACTACCTGTAGACATCCCTTGTGGCACCAATTTTTCGGACAATGACGCCGCAACAGACACCTGGGTAGCTGTTCACCAGAATAGGTGCAAGAAACCGACAAACTTGCTCTCGAGAGGTTCAATGCATCTGCTGACATGCTGACAAGAGGGCAAAGGAATCCCCTCTCGAGATTGGCACCCGAGTGTATCTGAGAAACCGCGTCCATGGGAGAAACAAAATACAGGATGCCTGGGGACAAACA
The DNA here is from genome assembly GCA_036873755.1 of Hanleya hanleyi. Taxonomy (NCBI): domain Eukaryota; kingdom Metazoa; phylum Mollusca; class Polyplacophora; order Lepidopleurida; family Hanleyidae; genus Hanleya; species Hanleya hanleyi. Next base: position 5,676 of record JAVTVY010011148.1, on the reverse strand, counting down.
ATGTTCAAAGTGACCAAAAATCAGGATGGAAATGATATCTATGTAGTGGAAACTGCAGATAGGTTTAGAAAACCCAAAACTGTAAACCGTGCAGCTCTCCGGCTTTGCCCACAGCCTAGAGAGAATGTAATATACCCAAACGACGTGCGAAGCTGCCGAGGCCAGCATCAACTATTCAGTGGAGCAATCGAGTCTTCATCGGATGGTGCGACTTGGAATTGCCAGTTTCGGGTGTATGATGTTCAACACGTTCAACAGCCAGAGTGTATCAAAATCTATTCTGAGAGCCCAGACTGATCTGTGACTCTAAATCCCTGCAGTTGTCGGAGGACGTGGATGTAAGCCAGTGAACTGTTTACTGGCTTACACTTAGAAATGGCCTCGACCTAGGTTTGTAGAAGAGAGGTTGTTGAGGCTTAACAGACGGCGGTGATGGAATCGTCAAAACATGAAGCATTGGCAGTGATACAGCTTACTCAATGGATGAGCGGCGGGTGGGTATATCCACAAGTCATCCATGAAATGCTTGTGACTTTCGAATCATCCCATACCTTTCCCGATAACTTGTCCAGTTGTTCAAATAAAACCACATCATCGTTGACCCTCGTGCATTGCCTGGGTGATGGATGTACCTCAGACGGTGGAGTGGTAGGGGATCGGCATGTATGAGCTCCTCCTGCTTTATTTGTTGGGTGGGTTGGCCCACGAGACATTCCACTGTTGCTGCTGCCCCATGGAGGGTACATTCGTGGCGCTGTAAATGATCCAGGCTTTGAAATGGCTGTGTATATATCATACCAGACGATAGCACCATGGCAGATGCATGGTGATGTAAGTCGTACAAACAAGTAAAGGACTTTGGGTGGGAGGCACAGTTGAACATCGTAGTGGCCGACAGAGGGTCTGCTGAAACAGACCTGAACACTGGCTTTACAGCTCTAGCTGGCGATTTCAAACTGGCTTAAACCAGTTCTAAACTGCTCTAAACCTGTACCGGTGTGTAAGGGGGCATATTTGATCGTCCTGCTGTTCGTTCACAGGCTGTCCTGCTGTTCATGTTCATACGCATCAGTAGAGGGAAAGTAGAGCTTCCACATCACACGAGCAAGGATAATATAGTAGGGAGTAGCGACGTGAAATTGTGAACTTTCAACTTAGTGACCTTTTGACCTTCCTGTAAAAGGGGTAAATGGGTAAAAAAAAACACGCGCTTTCTATGGTCTACCCACTGATACACATTATCCAATGTCATTCAATTTGAAGAAATTTGGCACAGGTTTATTCAGGACTGAATTTCTATATAGGAAGCGAACTCTCCGAGGCTCATTGTTTTCACTACTCCCAAACCAGGGTGGAGTTATCCGCATATGTAGTTCATCACCCCATCTGTACTGTTGTCAGTGAATCACTTACGTATATATTTCTATTCAACATTCCACTTTCAGACGTCACTGGTGATGGCGTCTTCATAATTGGTCAAGTATCCTCGGATATACATTACGACCAAATAAAGAAACCTGTTGCTTGATGATGGGGTTATTGAAAAGAACGACAAATTGACAATTCAACTCGATACAGGATTAGTCGTGATATCCGAGATTTGAGGGTTTATCTACCACAAACTCAATACTCAGGACTCATTATATCTCCGAAAAGCAGTTGCCACAACCCATAACAGCACATACTTTGTGAGCTGGGTTTCACACAGTCCTCAAGTCCTCGTAATAATGTATCTATCCAGTAGGTTGCAAAACTTCCTTCATGAAGAAAGTGGTTTCTCGACATTATGTAGCTTAGACTGCATCAGTTTGTTAATATTACTATCCTTCTCTTTTGACATGAATATCTGCTCTGTAATCTCTCGTTAATTAGATTATAAGACTTCGCATGAACCAAGAGAATATGTCTTCGCAAACTCTTGATAACTTCTTAGAGCACGGAGTACATATATTTGACAAGATACGTATGGATATTATCGATGCGTTATGACCACCACCTTCATAAAAAATAATGACGCTGTTCGATGATATTGCTGTCTATATATAAAACGGGTGATGTCGCTTAACGTGTTGGGAAGGTAATATGACTGTTATATGTTATAAAAAATGACTTCACCTACATGATTTTTCTCCTCTTGTGAATTTTCTAGATGTCTTCGTGTAACTTTTGAGGGGTGCCTCTTTCTGTATCATTTTTACGGATGTAGGTACTATTCGAGTGTTTACTTTCTGATGCTGCTTATCATGTCATGCTTTAGCCCACTCCAAAATTGCGAACAGTCCAATTGATATCTGATGCCATGGGGGTCCGATACCTTGGGGGCCCTCGGTGGCTGAGTGGTCTAAGGCGTTTCGCTGGTAATCGCTAGCCTCACACCGGTAAACCGGCACGTGTTCAAGCCCCTCTGGTGCACGTGTGGAAGTTTGCCAGTTACTTGACAGGCGACCGGGTACTCCGGCTTCCTCCACCTCTAGAACTGTCTGAGTGAAATAACCTTGAGTGCGACATTAAACCAAACTCCCCCCTCGATACAGTTGTAATATATACAACAGCATAACTGTGTACTCTTGTATATTCTAGATGTCCTCCTGTGGAACCCAACTCCTGAGTTTTATAAGGCAACTTACATATTTCACCAAGTTTTCTTTCCTGCCTCTATGTCAGTATGTCATTTTGGTATGCCATAATGCATCCGTGTCTTATTGTACATATTTCAATCCATGTTGGCAGAAAACTCATCCAAGAAATCAACTAATTAGTATATAGTCACACCCAGTCCTTCGAAACTTAAGCTGAACTTCAAATAACCCCTCTGTCCACTTTACTTTGAAATTATTTATATTCAGTATTGCATAAATGTAACTTATATGGCCACTTTGTTACATTTGTCTTTTGTTTCTTCGACCTATCTGTGCATAACTCCTTTCACACTAGTGATTCATTCTCTTTGTCCACTTCTATGTCTTGCAAGGACTCTTTATAATGATATCTTTAGTTTTTAATGAAGTACATGACAATCTTCATAGTCCTTATCATGCTTTTGGCATAATTAACATAATCACACAAAAAATGGATTTTAAATGATTGCTTCATTTTGGGGCTACATCGGTCTTTGAACTCGATCCTCCATTTTGGTGAATGGGTGAGTGAGTGAATAGAATTTAACAATATTTCAGCTATATCACGACAAACCAACTAAGCACCACCCAGCCCAGTTGTGTTCCTGCTACTTCAAAGAAGAAATCTTTGAAGCAGCATGGAACCAGACACCCTCCATCCACCCTAAAAACACGGAGGACAGCGCACAAGACTGGAACATGTCACATCATCTCCCCCTAGGGTATCCACTCACCAAGTATTGTGGATAGATAACTGTCTGACATATAGAACGGACACGATGGAAATCCCATTCACATACATGTAGTATGTTCACCTTTTGGGTGGGCATACAAAACAGTTCCGAGTACATACCTGGTGATATGTATTAAACGGCCATATATGGACGCTTATGCCAATAATTAGGCATGAAGTATGTATAAATCGACTTCCAATTCAAGTTATATATTTCATGTACCCCTGTAATACAAGGCGAACTGCACAATACAATACGAAAGTAATAAATATAAAAAACAGTTCTGAGTACATACCTTGCGATATGATTTAACCGGCCATAACTGGATGCTAAGGCCAGGAATAAGGCATGGAATATGTATAAATAAACTTCCAATTCAAGTTATATTTTAATGCACCCATGGAATGCAAGGCAAACTGCACAATGCAATACAAAATTACAAAAGTCCCTAATCTCATGATAAATCCTATACAGCCAAGTTCTCACTGCTCGGAACTGCAAGATGTCCAGGATTTTTCTCAGTATTCTTTGGTCACAAACTGAAAAATACTGATCAGTTACTGAAAGATATATAAACAGTTAGTGTACGGTTCTTCACAGAAAGAGTACTGCAAAGTTACTTAGTGGTATCAATCAGTTAATGCGCAGTTTGTGACTGCAAGGCCTACTGTACCATACCTTTCAGAAATGGTACAGAAAAGACTCAATTGACACTTCTCAGTAACTGATTGATACTAAGTAGTAACTGATCAGCATGGGCGTCGCCACGATTTCTTGAGAAGGGGTCGCTTCCTATGCTTACTTGCTGGAGAGCTCACCACTGTGCTGTCCAAGATAGGAAAATAACATACAGTTGGGAGCTGAGAGGGGTCATTCACATCCAACGACCCCCTTGATCAGTGAGTGAGTGAATAGGATTTAACGCTGCTTTCAACAATTTTTCAGTCATATCACGACGAACCAACTAAGCACCACCCAGCCAAGTTGCGTTCCTGTTGCCACCATTGCTGGCGGTATGCGGTGTCCTCATTTTGCGGAACCACACAGTTACCACGCAGATCCACTCAGTCACAATCTAAGCAGAAAAAGTCAAAATTTGCCTTTGAAAGATAGAACAAGTGTAAAAGGAAAGAATGTCCCAGGTAACCGTTTCCCTTCTCCGATACTTTTCCTTCGGAAATTATACCCTTACCGAGTTCAAGTTGCAAATCAGGAGAAAATGTTCGGGCCAGGTTATAAGATGGGAGCTGGACACTTGTTCTCCAACCAGACATTTTTATCTTTTACAAAGGCAATACGTGATGTTAAATAGATCAAAATGACATTGCGTAGCTGAAAAGATTAGATTGATATGAACACATTGTTCTACATTACAATATAACAATTAGCATTTCCATATTAAATATTAACACCCTAAGCATTATAAAATATCTGGCTATTTGTACAGTATAAGCAAACAATATTTGTATAAGGCACATTACAATCAGTATATTATCTATAAAATTAAATCATTTAATTCCCTGATGTTTTATTCGCGCCACATATGCAGCTATTTACTTATTATTGTCAATATTCTCTGTGATTGATTTGTTTCATGTATGAATTCTATTCAATTCAATTCAGTAATTTTTAATATGTAACAGTACATTGAAAATAAAATCGACTTAAACACATAAGTCCTTTACAAATGATATAAGGAAATCGAAAAAAGGTTAACTATTCAAAATGAAATGAGAATCTCAATAAAATTGTTTGAATCCCCAGACACATGTACAATGCACAAAACCGATACTATATTCAGTATAAAAATTAGACAATGGAATGCATTCACATTTCTTTGGGAGCACAGATCAGATAATTTAGTATTATAGATATACCATATTAATAAAATAATATTTATACCCTGACTTATTTTTACCGTAATTTTTTACTATTTAATACCAAAACTATGTTTAATCTGAGACCAAGTTTTTATCTCTTTCCCTATCAAACCATTCATGATGAAAGGGGGAGCAGGAAGCTCGTTCTCTTTGCTATAGACCGCACACATCTTAAAATGACACGGAGACTCCCTCCAGGCATATCGTAAACCTGTGATGTACATATTGGAACATGTCTCATAGGAAAGTGTGGCACTGATGTCGTCGAACTTGATGAGGTCCACCGAGAGTCCAGCTCTGAACAATACGACTGGTTATTAGTGGAACAACATAACTTAAATACAAAGAACAATGAAACCGGTATCAGCGTGATCAACACAGCTCCCAATGAATACCGGACTGGTTACTAGTCAAACACAGTTGGATATGAAGAAGAAATGGTAT
>JAVTVY010011147.1:0-51685 GCA_036873755.1 Hanleya hanleyi | reverse complement strand
AGGATGGATGCTTTCTTCATAATCACGCCCATCATCTGAAGAGTATTTTCTTTTCTTGCAAATTAACCAGATTTGTTCTGCATGGTCCATGCTCCCTTATATATCGCTCAAGGATACAGGCCTATAGTACCACTATCGTTATTCGTTAGTCAATACTGATTGAATTATTGGACAAATATATTTTTGAATATAATATAACTTGCTAAAATATTAGTATTATTTATTTTCACTTTTCCGTTTAAATTCCTTTCATTGCCATCGCAGAGGTTACATCGCGCACCTACCTCCACGGTCTCTAATACATGTCTATTTGCTATTAATTCAAAGCTTCCGTTTAATTCATTAACATGCCTTTGAATTACTGCATGAGCTATTGGTAGTGACTTTTGAAGGGTGCAGGTTGTATAAGAGACCGATGCTTGTATATTATAGCAGTAACCACTGGCAACTGTACCATTGGAAACATGAATCTTAGAGTTAGTGACTGTGCCTATATATACAATAATTAACAATTAATATGAACAATGGCAACCTAACTTATAATAAGTGTATATTACTCAAGTGTTAAAAACGTAGACATTTTGATATTCGGACTTTATGGCATTCATACTATATTTTGCTTTGTACTACTATCAGCCAGTGACTTTTCCTGTAACTTGCTATTCATGTGTTGTTTATTTTGTTGTACGTGCTACGCTGCTGATAGGCTGAAATGAATTACCGGTATACCGTCTAGTAATGTCGATGCCGGCGTTCTCTGATGGCACGCACAGAATGTGTACCTAGACAGATCTCCCCCCCCGAGACAATTTGTCTAAAGTAACTTTCTGTATAAGTATATAATCAATTAGACATACCAGTCACCATAGGGGTTGTACTATTTATCGGTCGGCTGGTAATTTACTATGATTTATTCGTGACTCCCATACTTTTATTGTGTGTATGTTTGAGACTTGAAATCCACAATTTGCTGTTTGTGTTTTTTAGTACACATTCGGTTTGATTTATGTTTCATGCTTCTGCGTGCATGCTGTGGTTAGGAATGTTACCGGCTTGTCCGAACAACTGTTTCATTCGTAATATATCTGGGTTATTCAAGGGACCAATTCCATCGAAGGGTCATTTTGAGAAATAACGGCCACGAGGACGGGAACTTCACTCAGACTTGTGTTCAAGGGAACAGACTTGTGTTTGCAACTAGGCTCGGGTCGGATCATGGCGTCCCGTATAATATTGCTCGCCTGTTGGCTTTGATCATAATTTGTTCAGCATCAATAAATTTTGAAAAACAATTTGGCATCATGTTCGTGAAAAATAAAGATATTTGTTTATTCAGTAAATGATGGGACTTCCCAACTGGACTTTTTTCTCAGCTCGATTAAGGGTATAGGACGTAATATTGATAGGACGAACGGTTTCCCTCAACAACAAACATGACAATACGTAATATACGCACCTCGACGTATTTAAATAACAAATTTTTCCGATATACATATTTCCCCCCGTCTCTGAATGTATAAAACCAAACCTGGCATTCATATACTTACAGCAAATTACATACATTCTTATCGCGAACTTTCACCGGACTTTCCATCTCAACATTGTCATGCTGGACGGATAGCGATATTTTCAGGGACCTTTAAAAGCCTGGTACGGAGATTCATCCAATCAGAAGCATCTATCACTTTATTCTCGCGAGTTCGCCAAGCGAAATTTCTCAGTATCATAGGTTTGAAATTGACAATTTAAGACGGTGTTCAGTGACATTTACTTTGATCTTGGCGTGAATGATGCTAGCTGTGAAACAAAATCCAGTGTTATCGGTTATCGACATCTAGATGCAAACAACCCCGAGAAAAGAGGATATACCTGGGAAAACAGGCCATGCAAGGCAAATCTCTGTCGAGATTGATTTACTGGGTTCGCGCAGATGAGAAAGTATATGCCGACTTACAGCACAGAGGTGTTTGTACTTTGCCGAAATCAATGATTTTTTGTCGTAAACTTTCCACAGAATTTGGAGTCGCATGTCTGGGCACGTCATTAGCATAACGAACTCTCGAAGGCACAGCGAAAACAACCGAGAGGGCATATCAAACATAGCCAGTTATGGAAAGAACAGAAATGAGTAAAACCAGGTCCCTTATCACTAAAATTCTAGCACCAAGACACTGAGGTTTTATTGTCAATAAACACGGCGTGTTACGTAACCATCGCATGACTTCATCATACGCCGGTAACTCATAAAACAGATGTACCGGAAAAAAGATTCTGCCTCAAGCAGGCATGACACTGTTTGTGTTTTATACATCGTCTCAGTTGTTACTTATATTGATGGGAAATAGTTTATATGTTTTACTTAAACATAGCTGGGTGGCAGGATATCTATATTTTACTTATGGTGGCACAGAACACCTGCCCAGATGTTTATTTGTCATACAGTAAATTATTACAGCATACTAACTCGTGTAATGTAGTATCCAGCATGTCGGGGTCTCACGTACTGAATCTGTACCAATTCTCCCTCTTCAAATCCCCCGCTCTGACATGCATTCACTAGGCAGCTGTCCACAGTTAAATGCATGCAAAACTTCTCACTGTACTAAAACTGGCGTAACTATGCCAACACAACTTGTCTGATATCGAAGGCGGCCAGATTTCGGCCCGCGCGACCTTGTCACAAGAAGGAACACGATAAAAACAGTTACAATTACAAATTTATTAGAATGTTCGACACTTCTTGTTCGACTGATCGACTGTTAATGTGACTGATATCCTTTTAAGAAGAATAAAGGTCTCCCAGGACAATATTTGCGCATATTTGACAAACCTCGGGTGTAAATGGATCGAATTGGTTCGATCTGCCCACAGTGATCGGATAATCACTGCCGATGTGATGGCTAAGTATGTCCTGAGGATTGGTGTCCCTTCTCGTATTGAACACTACTGCTGGCTTGTACATTTACGGCCCTTTCTTTTGAAACCTGTATATATAGATGACTGTATACTCTAAACCACAGGGGCTCGTTACCGTTGTTAATTGGTTAAATAGGTTGATTATAAGGGAAGGGAAGGGAAGGAAGGTCGAGGGTCACACGTAATAAAAGGTCTTTTATTACCGACCTCGACCCCCCCTATAATCAACCTATTTAACCAATTAACAACGGTAACGAGCCCCTGTGCTCTAAACGTTCATATATGTATTCCTGACGATGGCATAATCACAGCCGAAATATAGAATATTACACTCTCAGAAATATCCAGGTAAAAGTGCTGAACTGATCAGGTTGTATATCCGCAACTCAATTCCAGGGATTTTAGCTGAAATTCAGGGGAAAAAATCCCTGAATGAGAGGATTTTTCCTGAAATTCAGTCAAATTTATCACCCTGATTAGTAAGTTTCCGACCCTATTCAGGTACGTAAAATCCCCTAAAATTCAGGTAATTTAGCTTTAATTCATGGTTGATATATCTGAATTTCAGGAAATTATCCCTGGATTTCAGGTAAAATACCTGAAATTGAGTTGTGGATATGCAACCTGATCTATTCAGGATTATTCCCTGGATATTTCTGAGAGTGTATATCACAACGACTTCCACTTTCGGAGTTACATAGGGTTCTATTTTATGTAAGTCTTATCGGTGGGAATAATGGATAATGCTAATTACCCCGATGGTTTTATATAAGAGCCTGTGTTATGCCATTCTATCGTTGTCAGAGTCGGTGCAACATCTGACTGCCCTGGGCCGAAAAACGTAGCGCGCATGCGCATTCAGTATTTATCGATTTTGATCGAGACTGAAAGCGTTTTTCGACAGACAAGAGAGTTGGAAAAATTATGCATGCAGTATATCTTATGGAAGAATGAACGATTTAGATGCTCAACAATTTGACAAGAGCACACAGTACAATGTCTTGTTCAGCGGTGTGGAATCCTCAGCCCACTTCGCTACATTTAGTATCGGACGATGCGGATTGGCCGAGAGCCATGTGCACAAAAGCTGCGTATGACCTGAATGCAATCAGAGGGTAGCCTATATCTAACAGTAGAATGTATACAATCTAATGCCATGAAAATGGTGTTATACATGAAGTTGAGACTTTTTTACTCACCTTCGCCCTCAAATCGCACCTTCACCCTCAAAACCGAATTTTAAAGGCGATGATACTATAAGGCGGGATTTTGACATATACGTGTGCGGTTGAAATCGAAAAGAATAAAATGTCCTGAAATAATTGTTTTTTAATGTAACGGCAAGAGAATATATATGTAGACAATATGTGAAAGTTTTAGCTCGATTGCATTATGATTATAGTTATGATATGAAATTGAAATCCGCAGCATGCGCCATTTCGTGAAATAAGTGTCTAAATTGAGTCGTTTAAACACACGTTTAAACACAAAGGACCCTTTGGATCTAAACGCCATTTAACCTGGCGATGTGAGGTGGCATTATATCTCAACTGCTGGTAAATCGTTTTGGTCCAAGGGGTTCTTCGTGTCTGAATGTGTGTTTAAATGCCTCGATTTAGACCCTTTTTTTCACGAAATAGCACATGCTGCGGATTTCAATTTCCTGTCATAATTATAATCATAACGCAGTGGAGCTAGAACTTTCACAAATTGTGTACATATATTTTCTCTTCTCGTTACATTAAAAAATATATATTTTCAGGACGTTTTATTTTTTCGATTTCAACTGCACGACGAAAAGGCCAAAATGCCGCCTTATCGTACCATCCCCTTTCCCCTTGATCTTAACTTGCGCCTAATAGGCCTAAATGCTCATAATATGAATTATCAATTACTAAAGTCGAAAGCTTGTATAACAGAAATATATACTTTATTTTAGCCATGCCACGGGCATGCTGTGGAAATGTTTCAAAATGTGCAATGTTGCATGAACAGAATATGAAGACATAAAATTATTCTTAATAAGACAAGTGTTCGTTTTCACTTTTTAAGTTATCGTCTTCAAGAAATAGACATATTGCAATTTTAGACGACCTAGTTTAACATTGTTGTTGCATGAGTAACGTTCTTCTGTAAGAAAAGGAAACTGACTTTTCTGAAATCATATATGGCCCGCTGGCGGAGAAAGAAAGATGCGTGGCGCCCTCTATTGGAGTATTTTAATACGACAATGTTATCTCCCCTCCTTTCTTGTCGGTATTGATCAACGACAGGTCATCATCGGGGGATATAATCCTGCTTGAATTTGAGAATTCGTTAGACACAACACAATTTTCTCTTAAATACTAAACCTCGATAAGGGCGCCACGCAAAGCTGAGGCATAATGGTTTTCCCCGAAGCGCGGACACTATATACTCTGGTCCTATAGTTTTATGGACTTATGGTATTATGGACATACAGTCTGTCCACGAAACTACAGTCTAATTAGTTATTATGCATGATCAAACGAATGCATGGTTACAAACACAGAATAACATATGGCACTAATTCCTTCTCACTACCATAATGTTAAGTCGGCTTTTTTCGTCTTGGTAGAATATAATAATTCCTTCAGGTTGATACATTGATAAAATAATATAATGAAAACAAATTACTAAATGTTCTACATTAGATGTTAGATTACACAATGATCGAATAATTTCCTCCATTGATCGCATACGGGTACTCCCTCATATTATTCATTCTGTCCTGACCTTTGGTGACCTCCGCTTTCAACATACGGTATAATTTTTCAAACTTCCATATGGTCTTTAATACTGCTGACATGTCCACCAATCACAAATCATTGAATGAACATCCTCTGTCCTATATGACGACACGTGACCTTAGAATGCTGGTACCTTATTGGACTACATCCCGGCCTTTAAGCCGGCGACGATGGTAGGCCAGACGGCTTTCCAGGCGCTTTCCATGGCACCCGTGAAGGCGCCACCCATTCGCTCTTTAAGGAACGTCACCAATAGGTCTCCTACTTTCTGCAAGAAGAACGTTGTTTGAACTCTATAGCCATCTGACATTTCAAGAATGTAAAATGAACAACAGATTCATCGAAAACACGGTGTCATTCTTTTAGTCCAAAGGATTCATGAAATTGACAGTACTACGTGAGAACAGACAACTGCACCGATTTTCGCCAGTAATGTAACCGAAAATTATGAAGTTCAAAGTAGACGAACTTCAGATAGTTTAACGAAGAGCTGCATGGAAATATGGGAAAACTCTCCTGCCGTTGTTTTGTGGAGCCTTTTCGCAAAAAAACAAAAAACAAAACAAAACTAGGGAACAGCAATCATACCTGAAAATAGTCAATGCCGATGCCGTGGCCCTTATGGAATATCCCGGATCTCTTCAGAAGATCGGTGAAGACTTCCATGTCGTCCATACTATCCACAAACTTCCCCAGTTCAGTCAAGACGGAGATACCATGGGCCCGAATACGGACAGATGATTTGACTTGGTCCATGGACAGGCCGTTCCAGGCGGGAAACTTGGACTGCCAGTCCGGGTATGTACTGAACATCCTGAAAACAACAACAACAACAACAACACCATCAGCTGTCGGTTTAATATATTTGTATATAATCTGTAGCACCGGCATTGTCAACAAAAATAGCGCTCAACCTATTGGTGGTATCACTGAAGCTATTTGAAATAATTGGAGCCATCCCATAACCACCTCACTGGGGTATAGAAGTACCCCAGCCACCAGCCAGACTTTCCGTACAGGATTCCCGTACAAGCAGCACACCACCGGAAGTGACATCATATATAATAAAAACGATGTTTGTCGAACGTTCTGATTACTTAGTATTATACTTCTGTATATTGTTCTGTTGACCTAGCGTTAAAAAGAATGACCTAAATATTTTTTTCCCGTTTATACGAGCGACGCATATGAAAAGTAGTTCGTTCATGTGCAAAACTGAAGAAGTTTTTCGGTCAGATTCAAACTGAGCCTAGCCTACAGTATTGGACCCTTCTATGGAGGGCCAATGTCTGATGCAGCAACAACAACATTTTCCGAGTTAGACGGCAGAGTTTGAACTCGAAAACGAGGCCGCGATATGTCATCGGTCAACTGAGACAGTCACGTGGTTGTGTATGAAGATTGAGGTGGCTCAACAAAAACAAGCAGCCAGAGGATGCTAGGTCCCCCGCCAAAATGGCAGCAATATTTATAAGCGCTGTCGGTTTCAGAAGATATTCATGAGGATGGCAACAGCTACTTCACAGGCGTAGCTGTTGCCAGAGGAAAGCAGAGGGGTCTTTCCACCTTCCCAGGTTTTGAGATCAACTCCGAATGGCTGACTGAATGTTGATTGCTACTGTAATATATTTTCTTTACCATGTAGCATGAAAATTATGTAACCGAAATGCAACCCCAAGGGACAATTCATGGCATATTATCTGCAAACTAAATTTGACAAGAATATGAAGGCATCCTGAACCTATTGCCCAGAAACCAAATTTAGACTTTGCCACAAGGAGTCACCACCTGTAGGTGCAAGCAGGCAAAACACAATCTCAAATGACATCTCATGTCATGGTATCGGCATATGAACTTTGAGACTCTGAAGAGGGGTCCTCAAGTTATTGCCGGTACTAGATGCCCACCAGTGTTCATGTTATTTGGGGCGGGTCACATATGAATACAAAATTTGAGAATAATCTGATGAGCAGTTGCCAAATTATTGCCCGGAAACAAATTTTTCCACCAGGAGACGCCACCTGTAGGCAGAAGCGGGAAAAATACAATCCCAATACAATCACATGGTATCGTGAGGACATCTGCATACCAAATTTGAGAAGAATCCGATGAGGGTCCTCAAGTTATTGCCCAGAAACCAAATTTAGATTTTGACACCAGGTGACGCCACCTCTAGGCGCAAGTCAGTGAAATGCATTATCAAGCGACATCTTATGTCACGGTACATTCATACAAAATTTGAAAAGAATCCGATGGTCAGTTCTCAAGTTATTACCCGGAAACGAATTTGTGATGTTGCCACCAGGTGGCGCCACCTGTGAGTGCAAGTGAGCGAAAGGCAATCACAAGCAACAGCTCCTGGCATGGTAAATGCATGCCAAATTTGAGAAGAATCCGATGAGCCGCAACGTTTCTCATGTTACCAAGAAAGGTACATATGTAGGATATTTCAAAGAAATTCGACCAAGTGTTTCTAAGTTATCACTTGCAGCATAGAATAATGGAATGAACTCTAGTGGCGCCACCTCCGGGTGGATTTTGCTGAAACGCATCACCAACGGTGTTTTGTCGCAGGGAATGCATTTACCAAATTTCGAAGAAATCCGACAAATTGTTCGAAAGTTATCGCTCGCAAAGGATTTGAACAAACATGAACGGACATGCATTAAAGATTGGAACAAGACCCAGTGGCACCACCTACAGGCGGATCTTGCTGAAACGTAATACCAGCGACGTCTTGTCGCAAAGAATGCAGATGCCAAATTTCGGAGGAATCCGACAAAGCATTTAGGAGTTATCGCTTACGCAGTATTTGCACGGACATGCACTAAATATTGGAACAAGACCCATTGGCGCCACCTACAGGCGGATCTTGCTGAAACGTAATACCAACAGACGTCTTGTCGCAAAGAATGCAGATGCCAAATTTCGGAGAAATCCGACAAAGCATTTAGGAGTTATCGCTTACGCAGTATTTGCACGGACATGCACTAAATATTGGAACAAGACCCAGTGGCGCCACCTACAGGCGGATCTTGCTGAAACGTAATACCAACAGACGTCTTGTCGCAAAGAATGCAGATGCCAAATTCGGAGGAATCCGACAAAGCATTTTGGAGTTATCGCTTATGAAGCATTTGCACGAACATCCACGGACATGCACTAAAGATTGGAACAAGACCCAGTGGCGCCACCTACAGGCGGATCTTGCTGAAACGTAATACCAACAGACGTCTTGTCGCAAAGAATGCAGATGCCAAATTTCGGAGAAGGCCGACAAAGCATTTAGGAGTTATCTCTTACAAAATGTTTGCACGGACATGCACTAAAGATTGGAACAAGACCCAGTGGCGCCACCTACAGAGCGGATCTTGCTGAAACATGTACCAAGAGACGTCTTGTCGCAAAGAATGCAGATGCCAAATTTCGGAAGATCTAGGCAAAGCATTTAAGTTAAGCCCAGCACGAAGTATTTTTGGACACATAAGCAAGACCCCAGTGGCGCCACCTACAGGCGGATCTTGCTAAAACGTAATACCAACAGACGTCTTGTCGCAAAGAATGCAGATGCCAAATTTCGGAGGAATCCGACAAAGCATTTAGAAGTTATTGCTTACGAAGTATTTGCACGGACACATAGAAACAAGACCCCAGTGGCGCCACCTACAGGCGGATCTTGCTGAAACGTAATACCAAGAGACGTCTTGTCGCAAAGAATGCAGATGCCAAATTTCGGAGGAATCCGACAAAGCATTCAGAAGTTTAATATTGCTTACAAAGTATTTGCACGGACATGTCCGTGCATGCACGGACACATAGAAGCAAGACCCCAGTGGCGCCACCTACAGGCGGATCTTGCTGAAACGTAATACCAAGCGACGTCTTGTCGCAAAGGATGCAGATGCCAAATTTCGGAGGAATCCGACAAAGCATTTAGAAGTTATTGCTTACGAAGTATTTGCACGGACATGTCCGTGCATGCACGGACACATAGAAGCAAGAACCATTTTAAAGTCCCCGGCCGCGTTGCGGCGGGGGACAAAAAAGAACATAAAGACTTAAGTCAGTTTTTGAACCTGTGGAACAGGTTCAAGCAATCGACGCTGCTTTGGAAACTATTACTCAAAGTAGCCTAATCCAAATGGATGACGTATTATCCAATGGATAAGTTTGGCGCTCGGATATGTTTTATTGAAAAGCAGAATCGCCATCAGCTTTCATTCATGCAAGCGATAGTGACACATATCACGGCTTTTGAATGTTACGTGTGCGCGAAAATACTGACCAGTCCTTTTAATTTTCGAAGACATTTGAAATCAGTAAATAGTGATCATACACATGGGAATTCAGCTGTACCACAGAATGATACGGTATCGCTTAGCACTGAGAGAAATAAAGCGGTCAAAATGACCACTTTTCGGTGGTCCAGCAATTGTACCTGAGCCGTTATCCTTGGTCCAGCTGGCCACCTCAACATGGTCAAGGAATTGACCAGGTTGATGGTCCAAGTGAGTACTAACAAAGTCAAACTATAGACAAGCTTCTGGTTTACAATCACCTATTTCCCTTGTGCCATATAATATTCATCAACCCCGCTTTCTGCAAATGAAATACGACGGGGGTTAGAGACTTCGGAATTTCATCAAAGGACACCCAGGGATATACAGTAGGGCTGAATACTCTGCGTGAACCCAGTCCAATCTCACGTTCGGCTATTTCCGTAATGGCGGAACTTAACCTCTCACATAGAACGCATAAAAAGCTACCCGTGGGGAGCGTATGGCGATCACGTAGTGAGCCGGCTACGAAATAGTGCCTTTGATAATCTAGCGATTCGGTCGCATTTTATTGTGAAATGAAGTTAATTTTAATCATAAGAACATAATACATTCAAATTGTACAAAAGTATTTCTATGGTTAGTTGGTGCCGTGGGGCGGAATGGTCAACCTCACAGGGTACAGTCATGTTGGAGAGAAGTTCTGCCGAAAATTAATTGTGCGCATGTGCGAACGTGATCCGCTCCCAGAAATCCTCCAGGTCAGAGGTCACTTTCGCAACTAGTGAGTTCTGGGGCTATAGATTGGTCCCAGTCATTTTCAACAGTACAGTGTGGATAAACTGCGCATGCGTAAGTGGAAGTGGAGTGAGTGAATATGATTTAACGTCGGTTTCAACACTATTTCAGTCATATCACGGCGTTTGGTTCCCATTCCTTTTCACGCCTGAAAACCACACGGGTAGGGTTCTATTCCTTAGAACACCCGGGCACCCACGAGTGGGGTCCTATACAAGTGGGACTCCACCTCCGCCTAGTACAACAGGGTTAGAGTCATCGAGGTTTCACCAAAGACCCCTGAACACTGACACGTGAGAGAACACTGTGAGTCGACTGTGCATGCGCAACTGGAAGTCCAGTGCTTGGTTTACTTTTGATTAAACGCAACATATTATGGTTGTGGAAAAAGATGCCTGCGTACTGACATTAAGTCTCAGACCCCACAGGTCAATATTCTGACTGTATATCTAAAAACATCACACGAACAAAAACTTATCCCTTTGATGATTTGTATCTCAGCAACGCTTTTATTGTAGCTGTTCATGTGCACATCTTAAACGGGATGGATGACATCTTGAAACACATACACAGGTTTGATGTCCTTGTTTAAGTTTTTAATTTTTGTTAAAGAGTTAGCTCAAAGTAAAGGGTCTGGCGTTGAGGGCTAAAACATCAACAGCAGCAACAACAACAACAATTACAACCTACGCGCTGTCATAGAGACATCGGAGCATGCGCTCTGAGGAGGTGAGGGGGAAGCCACCATAGGCTTATTATTGAACGGTTCGGAAAAAACTGAAGATATCTACCAAGAGATTTCACACATGAGAAAAATATGTTCCGTAACATATCTAGAGGTCGGGCGACCACTGTGTTACAGATCACCACACTGTGATGCTAAGATAACGTAGCTATAGAGATTTGGGCGTGCACGCTAATTCAGCTATGTTTTGAATACGACCGGTCTGTAGTAAAATTTTCAGTACAGTTCAACTAAATGGTTTGTTCTTAAAACTTTTGAACCTAATTTACGCTATCTTTAAAATTTTGAGAAATCCAAAGAATTGAGATAAGGTTATATCTACTCTCGATATGTAAAGCTCTTAGAGCTTGTGTCTTATAAATATGCCGCCCATATGCAAACGTTTACAGCATATTTCACTCAGCGACAACATTACGCGAGTTGATTTCGAAAACAGATGGAAACACTGAGAAGTGTCTAATCTAAGCAGCTGAGTGGCTCTGTTTGCAGACCGGCATATTACCCGGGGCCATATTTCGACAGGAAGCTCTTAACTCAGAGGGTCGAAGGTCAAAGCGATATGGTGTTGCCGGTTCTTAACGAACTCCAGGGGCATAATATTAGACAGCGACGAAATTTTATGTAAAAAATATACTTATGTGTATATGCAGACAAAGGAGTGGAGAGGGGTAGACATTTCAGACAGTAAGTGCAGACAGTGGACTCACAGGGAGATTGGCAGCAGTGATTGGCTCTCACTCCAGGAATTTGTACCAATCAATCGAAGTATACTTGTCCCATTTTACCAAACCTTTATTCTCGTAGATTGGATTGAGTGAGTGAGTGAGTAAATAAAATTTAACGTCGCTTTCAACAATATTTCAGCTATATCGCGACGAACCAACTAAGCACCACCCAGCCAAGTTGAGTTCCTGTTACTTCAAAGAAGAAATCTTTGAAGCAGCATGGAACCAGACACCCTCCATCGTAGATTGGATTAAAGAAATGCTCCTTCGGCAAGTTGGCTGTGCCGCACTTTCTTGGATATCCAGTATTGGACGACGTTTTATGCATTTGGGTTATCCCAGTTCTTTTCTGTAAATACTAACACGATTTGTTGAAAAACATTTCCTTTAGATGAATGACTAGACGATGAAGCGGATGAATCAATTGACAATTGACCATTACCGAAAGTATTTGATTGGCTGAACATTCTTCCAATTTTGCCCACTGGCCATTGAAAATAATAACTCGAATAGGTCACTTGATAAATTGGAGTTTCTATAGTTTGACGTGTATCGCAGCTTGCGGGGGGCTACATTTCGCCCCATTCCCCCCGCCCCCAAACATTTTTCTTAATTCTTGGACTAGGGGGATAAAATTTTCCATAATATATCTCGGGGTGAAGCTCCACCGGCAAATATATATATATATATATATATATATTAAAAAAACCAAATGAAATTACAGCTCCAATGACGTCACAGTGACGTCATATTTAAAGAAATGGAGTTTTGATCGATTTTTGTTGAGGATTTTCGAAATTTTGTATTTATGCTCCTTTCTCCGCAATCTTAATAAATTAAAATCCTATATGCTTCTCTATCGTATGGTCGCTACAGGATCGTATACTCGCCGATCTCCCTCCGTGTTCTGTGATGTCATGTCATGAATATGCAGTGCTGCAAACGGACCAATCACATCCGTTTTAGTAGCGGCATTTCCACTTCCAACTCGACGCTCGGCCTAACCGAGAAAAGGTGACATCGGCTCCCGCGCTGTTTCATGCCAGACGTCTGGATTAAATGACATCAAATTAAACGGGAGTTATACTATCTATAAATGACGGCATTATGACAGGAAAAGTCATAAAAAGCAACGATGAAACATCCGAGCTAGGTATGCATGCAGCGCACAACTGTCAGCTGGAAATGAGAAACCCTGGGTCTGAGCGAGCGAGCGATCAACCCCTTTCAACTTCACAACGTATCGGCGAAATTTCTGACAGAAAAGTCGACTCGTTATAAGAGACATTTTAAAGTCTGACATACATTTGTACCTACTTTTACCTTTTTCAGTCGGATTAGGGGATAATTTCGCCAAATATTCGCAAAATTTTGTCCGTGAAGGGTCCTCGTGGCTGCTGCCCGAGCTATTTTTCGCAGTCGCTGGACGAAGAGGCTCTGAACAGGTCGGTGGAAGTAATTTCGTCGAGCGACTGAATTATTTCTGTATATCGGGTATTTTCTCTGCAATATTTCTATTTCATCATAGTGGAACTTCATCAGAAAATTGATTGAATCAGTAAAAGTAAATCTCGAAAGCGAGAATCGAACAGAAATGTTGATATTTCTTGTTTTACCGCTGGAATATTCATGATTTAGGTATTCGAAGTACCCCTATAGAGCCTATAGTCGGCTGTATCGATCAACTTGAGTCATGTCACCAGAGAATACAGAAGATGGGCTACGATTGGTCAAGAGTTTGAAGTCCCAGATGTAAACAAAACACGAAGGGAGATCGGCGAGTATAAGATCCTGTAGCGACCATACGATAGAGAAGCATATAGGATTTTAATTTATTAAGATTGCTTTCTCCGAAGTATCTAGGAGAAATTAGGAAAAACGTTTGTCATTTGAAATGAATTGATTTTAGGCATGCTGAAAAAAAAATTTGAAGAAAACGGACGAAGACGTAATCCTTTCAGTCGCCCCCTCATGGCCGCCATTGTGAATTTGTTCATGATCCACTACTCCAATAGGTATGCAAATAGACTCAAATAGAGCGTAATATGATAGGCAAACAAATCACGGAGTCAGCTCTTCATGTTTTGCCCCCGCGGAGCGTGTAAAGTTTGATAAGGGGTAGGTGGCAAGTTCTCAGAATTAAAAAAAAAACAAGTGCAGGGCCGTTATGCGATTGACACGTCGCACAATGAGGTTGGAATGTGCCAGTAATTATAAGAATGTTTGGCCGTAATATAAGAAAATATTATGACACAATCTTCAGCGTGGTCACCGAGCTCTATGGTGGCAGATATTTTGAAAATCTCTGGACAGTGGACCGAAATTGCTCTGGTGATCAGCTTGCAGTGGCAACCACATATGTTTTTAATATGTTATATGCTGTACATCATTTCTTGAAATACCGATTTTCCCTTTCTGGTGTGTCGGATGTAGTTCTTCGTTTGAACAAGTTCTGTCTTGTTTTGTAACATAACGTAGTACAAGACGCTGTTATGTAAGCACAACAGACCTACTCGGGGCGCATGAAACTCTTGGAATGCAAAGCATACGATGACCTCATGACGACCTGAAGCTGGAACTAATCCCCTGTGGAGTTAACCGTGTTGGTTTAACATAGTGACATTTGTTCGAGGTCGGGCCAGAGTTAAAGCTTTGGCAGAGGTATATAACGGAGTCAGTTTACCTCCATGTTGGCGAGGACGTGCGAAAACTCGCACAGTGTGAGGAGTGGCAAGCATATTCGGAACATTTATGGGAAATACATGACCTACACTATTCTCTGCCGCGATAGGCAGGGGGCGGGGATACATTTTTGAAAAAAACCCGAAATTAGTTGTACCTCAGACTCATAATAGTTCCAAGTTTGACTCGAAGCTGACAGTTCGAATTATGCCGGTTGCCAATTCACCTATCAGTAAAGCGGACGCAGAATGTTCGTAACGTATCGATTTGTGTGACTTTAACGAAAGTTCATTGGTTGTTGTGTAATATGTAAATCGCACACTGCTTGAAGCATGGCATTCCTGGTCTAGACCGCCATATTCTATTTGGAAGAGGATAGTGCCGGAAACAGGGTCTCAGTGTGATATTGAACATATCTCATGGTGCATTGAATGGTTCAATAAAATAACCCGGCTGGAGTCAGTTCCTAGTTCCCAGTTCCTTATTCGCGAATAAGGAACTGGGAACTAGGAACTGACTTCAGCCGGGTTGTAAAATAGGTAATAACAAACGCAAATGAACCAGAAGTGTGTGTCATCAGATTAGACTAGCCAAACAGCACGTGGCACTCGTCACACAGTCTACATCTCTATAGCGTCTTGTACAGTCTCAAGACGAAGTGTGAAGATCGCCACGCTGGGATCATGGGCGTGACTAATTCATAGGCCGAGCATTTAAATCCAAGCATCAGCTCATCTCCCGTGATGCATCACTCATCTCCCGTGAAGCCTCACTCATCTCCCGTGATGCATCACTCTATTTTTGTTTTGAATTGACGCGAACACGGCACTAAATCGAAGGTTGCAGACTTCTAGTTCATTTGCTTTTGGTAATATGTAAAAGTTCCACATACTTTTCGAAGAAAGCTACTCCATTGCCTTTAAGATCCTGGCGAACGATGGCCATACATCCCTTCAGCGCATTAACATGTGCCGCACTGACACTCATCTTGATGATCTGGAAAAATAATGAATAATCGAACATAATGTATGATTTCATAGATAATATACATAACAGTTCTATATCGACATTTAGGTGTTCTGGAAATAAGACGATAGCTACTTTCGTGGAAACCCTTCGATCCTATAAGATCAATTCTTCATTCCTAAGGATCATATAGGACCAACTTTTCATTCCTATATCATATATGTTTAACTGTTCATTCCTTTGGATCCTATATATAGGTTCAACTCTTCATTCATCTATCATATGTGACTATTCTATAAGTACTCTATAAGACCAACTCTTCATTCCTATATACTATTCTATCAGACCAACTCTTCATTCCTATTTTCTATTCTATCAGACCAACTCTTCATTCCTATATAGTATTCTATCAGACCAACTATTCAGTCCTATAGTATTCTATCAGACCAACTCTTCATTTCTATAATATTCTATCAGATCAACTCTTCATTCCTGTCGTATTCTATCAGACCAATCTTCATTCCTACAGTATTCTATCAGTATTCTATCAGACCAACTCTTCATTCCTATATACTATTCTATCATACCAATTCTTCATTCCTATATACTATTCTATCAGACCATCTCTTCATTCTTATATCCTATATGACCAACTATTCATTCCTATAGTATTCTATCAGACCAACTCTTCATTCCTATATACTATTCTATCATACCAATTCTTCATTCCTATATACTATTCTATCAGACCATCTCTTCATTCTTATATCATATATGACCAACTATTCATTCCTATAGTATTCTATCAGACCAACTCTTCATTTCTATAGTATTCTATCAGATCAACTCTTCATTCCTATAGTATTCTATCAGACCAACTCTTCATTCCTATATACTATTCTATCAGACCATCTCTTCATTCTTATATCCTATATGACCAACTATTCATTCCTATAGTATTCTATCAGACCAACTATTCATTCCTATAGTATTCTATCAGACCAACTCTTCATTCCTATAAGATCCTATACCAGCTCTTCGTTACTACGGCTAGCTCATGAGAACCTCTTGTGAGCATCCATTCATTCCTGTAGGATCTTGTTCAGGATTCTTTAGGACCAACTAATCATTCCTATGTCCTATATCCTGTATGACAAATTTTTCATTCCTATATCCTATATGACCGACCCTTAATTCCTACAGTATTCTATAGGACCAACTCTTCATTCATACAGGGTTGCCTTTAACTACAGAACCAACTCTTCATTCCTGTAGGATCCTATGTGATCCACTCTTCATTCCTGTAGTATTATATGGGGCAAAGCTTCATTCATACAGAGTTCTATGGTCAATACTTACTTCCTACATGACTCTATATAAGACCAACTCTTCATTCCTATATGCTATATCACCAACTGTTCATTCATACAGAATCCTATACGATACCGGTACAGGACTCTATAGGAACAACTCTTCATTCCTATATCCTACATGACCAAGTCTTCATTACTATGTGATCCTATAGGACCAACTCGTCATTCCTATATTTTACAGGACCAACTCGTCATTCCTATATTCTATAGGACCAATCCCTCATTTCTATATCCTGTATGACCAAGTCTTCATTTCTATATGATCCTATAGGACCAACTCGTCATTCCTATATTTTACAGGACCAACTCGTCATTCCTATATTCTATAGGACACTCTTCATCCCTTTATCCTATATGACCAACTCTTCATTCCTGTATCCTATATGACCAACTCTTCATTCCTATATCCTATATGACCAACTCTTCGTTACTATAGGATCATATATGACTAATTCTTCATTTCTATCAGACACTACAAGATTTATTAACATAATCGAGACACCTTATTGATAAGCCACTAGACCAAAGACACCTAAAACCAATATACAAACAGGCATAACATTAAAAATATGTTTACATGTGAATACAAATTAGCTAGGATGATATTTTTTGTCATTAGCTAGTTTCTTGCAAGACAGAAGCGGTCACCAGTTTTTAATGATCTAGGTCAGTCACCATGAGGCGATTCCTTAAGTCTTAGCATCGAAATATTTTGTTTGCATAGCATATAAGTATATTTTAAATATACGCTAAATGTCACTGCGGTCCGTTCATGCTAATGCTATTGATGAATGTAGTAGCAGAAAGTGCTTGGGCAAATTCTACCACTCGCTTGCTCCTTGCAACAATACAATTATTTTTAAGTATATAGTGTTGATTTATATTTTCCTACGAAGTAGGCTACCATTTGCAAATTGTCCGGTAAAGAGTGAGTGAGTGAGTGAGTGAGTCAGTCCATCCGAATCCTTTCGTCGGCAGAATAAGGAGAACCGTTGACATTGGAACCTTGATTTGTGGCATGAACGTGCATTAGGGCATTGTTACCAGCAAGATTTATAATTATTGTTTTTATTATTTATTGATGGTTCAACGAGTGCACTGTCATGCCCGTCGGGAATCCTTGACTGTATGTTTCACTGTGACTTTTGAAGCTTCCCTGATACGGCATATCACGTTGGACACACCGCTTCTCGTAAAATCACCGAAGTTAAGCGACTTTGAGCCCGGTCAAGACTTGGATGGGTGACCTCGTGCTGTACTGCTGGGCTGATCAGTGTCCAGGGTAATAGGAACTGAGGGCGATAATAGTTGCTACGCTAATGACTCACCAGCGGTGACATCTGGGAAAGCTAATAGTACCCACTGCCAATTAGAGACTGCTATATAAATTCTCTCACGGTAGCACATAGGGCCCCAAAGTCATCTCTCGAGTACACACTTAAATCATATCAAACCCTACTTCGTAGGTCCTGTGACGTTAGTCACACTACTCATATAATATAGAATTGATATCTAAGTAGTAGTAGGATACCACGGTGGGACAGGGATTTTATAGTGTTGTGGAAGTGATCCCTTCGCAGGATCCGAACTCGCCACCCTAAGAGACGAAAATACGGGCGTCCTAGACCACTTGAGATATTGTTCAGTTTAATGATGATGGTTGTCATGTTGGTGTTATGATGAACTTGAATCGACTTTTACGAGACCAAGTGTTTTCATTTTAAAATGTCAACTCTGTCTAATATTCCGTGATGGCTTTCATTTTAAATATTCTGAATGCCGTCGCAGTATTGTTCAAGTTCATCTGTTGCCCATTAGGCGTTTGGTTCAGACATTTTCTCTATTCTGGAAACAAATACAAATTTCATTTGACTTCAGATGTATAACTGTCAATAAGTAGATTCGATACAACAGAACGAAGAATGGAGGGAGATGGCGGGTGGGAGAACGTAGTCCCCGACTTCATTTCTCCTTCTCGCCGAGCTTTTCACGTCGATGTATAGGCACACTATATCAAACAACATGGGAACACACACAACTCGTGTACATGCTGAATTGAAGTTACATTGACAGACTCGTATATCTTCGTAAGCATTGTTATGTTTTGTGTGCGGATTTGGCAAGAAGCCAATATGACACTATCATATGGTGCTGATATCACGGATCACACACATGTTTCCAAAACATTACAGGTCCGCCATTAGCAAAAGAAAACCAACACGTTCAAAAAGATAAACAGATCTACGAGCTGAACTGTTTGCCCAGACAGGAATGAAAATACTATTTTTTTTGTGTGTGTGTGTGTGCAGGAAATCATTATTTCATTGTATTCTACTCGGCGGTAGCTGAAAAGAGGATCACAAAACACACGACTATTGCATAGGACTAAAGATTTGTCTAATATGTGTATGTATTCCACGAATCAAAAAACCTAATCCGCTTTCCCACTTTAACCCTTGGACAAAGTAATCGCCCAAACGGACGGACGGGTTCACTGCTGCGTGACTCACCCCTCCAGTTTGTGGTTCGTACTTTCCCTCTCCTTTCTATGGCTACAATATATTTAATCAGTGATAACTTAAATATTTTTCGATTTGAAGTTGGCAAAATTATCACCAATGTAAGCATAACGCATGGATTTCTTGGAATATTGAGCTATTCGGATGCATATTTACATGCATTGTCGTTATTCTCAGGCATATGCTTATCAGCATTTTCCAAAATACTCTGAAACAACATCAACACCCACATCACTAACCCCTTAACAAGCTAGGTCAGTGATCACCGCTGCATATCACAGTCAGAACTTCATGACAGTAACAATGAAAGCGTATGACGCCTACACATTCCCAATGCTAAAATATTTTATTAAAAGTGAATATAAAGCAAGGTCAATTTGCGGTCATCTAACCGTATCCTATTTGGACAATATAGGTGTACCACAATCTGAAGGGTTGGGGTCCATTCCGCCATTATAATATCGTTATCCTAGCATTTAAGAAGCTAAAACTTATCACATTATATTAATGGCTCATGCTTTACCAGAAAATGTGACCAATCCAAAATGACCAGGCTGACAGTGACGTCATGATATTATTAAAAGACAATCTACGGCCATTTTTTGGTCCGAATTTTCGAGAAGGGAAACGTAATTAATGGGTAATTGTAATTCAAGTTACCCATTCCCTGCTCACAGGATGAGTATGCAAATAGGACCGAATTAACCCTACGATGAAGGGCTACAGCTAAGTTTCGGCTCTTAAGTCTACCTACTCTGAGGAATCGTCGCTATTTAGCTGAAATATTGGGTTGCTGAACGCGACGTTAAACCTTAATTCTCTTTCTCTCTGTCTCGCTACTCTGAGGACCAAATCCTGGGACGAAATATCTGGAAAATGCTCTGAACCGTGCGTCGTTTGCTCTTGTTTTAGTCTAGATATCCATGCACGCCTACCACGAATTCGAACCATTTCAGATGATGTTCCGTTATTTCATTCCACACTTCCTCGTCACAACAAGATTACAGAGACCTGAATATCCCAGAAGCTGAAACAGAGACATGAGAGCTATCTGAACCATCTCATATATGGCCATTTGGACATGCCAAATAGCCAACTCTTCTCCACTGTTACAGTGGGTTGATTGTTAAGCACCAATGATCCGGAGAGGAGCCCTTTCTAGATGATAGAAGAGCTGATGTAACAGAATAAATATGGTTGAAAAAATGCGGCGTTACTCATACGAAAAGAGTTCAACCATTGCATTTTAGGAGAATGTACATACATCATATTTTTTTATTTTTTTTATTTTTTTTTTTAGCCCTGGACGCACCCTAGACCAGAAATGCTCCTATGCCTTTATGGCATCATGTGTTATATCGATTATGCTCATCTACATCATCAACCGTTGTCATAAAATTATACCCATCAACAAATGGAGGGTCATCACTGTTGAGTTTTGTGTCAGATTGAACGAAATTTGGTGATAATAACATTGAACATCTCCGCTATGGTTTTCTCAAACCAAACCTGCACGGATATGATATGGCTGTTCTTGAAGTACTTCCGATCCTCCTTTCAATAACAAACGAACAGACAAACAAACAACGCGTCCTTTTGGTCCGCGTCCGGATATTCAACATAGGTGTTCTAGTGTGGAGTGCCATTACGATTTGAAGACCAGTGAGCACATTTAGAATGCAAGACTAAATGAAAGATATTTTTTTTTAACATTGCTGTTCTTATGTATTCAAGAACACCAAATGAGACGAGTGATCTAACCTGTTACAATGGTAGACCTTTTTGGTGCTGTAAACTGAAAGTGTTCTGTTTTTTATTGTCCGTCACAATTTGAACACCAATGTTCACGTTTGGAATACGACTAAATGGACAGATTTGAACACGGCTGTTCTTGTTTATTCGAGAACACCGAAAGAGTTTCAAAAACTGGTTCATTAGAGCTTTTTGTGTTCTAAAGTGGAACACATGTTTAGTGTGTAGTTTCTCTCTTGCAAGAAACTGGCTTGTGTTTTACTGTCACATTTGGGAGCAGATAGTGTTATTGGGATATGATATTGATTATTGACCCAGAAACTCTCCGGACCCTGGAAGACGACTGGTTCTCCTCTGTCAAATCTAATGCATGTCTGTCAATAAACTGAATGGTCCCAAACCCTGGTGACATATTATATTTCTCTCAATCACGTGATGAATTGTTCATTCATTCATGACACGTGATCACTTATCCAGAAAGCTAACATCGCTTATGTAACACGAAACCAATTATAATTTCATTGTCAACGCAAAGTACGTGCAGGCTGCAAGGCGTGAAGTGAATGTACGGCAAGGCGTGAAGTCCTATATGTAACCCGATACACCAAATTAAAGCATGCTCTTCCGATTGTGCCGGTCCAGTGACCACGCGCTGACAATTAAGTTGATGTTCTGTTACATGAGGGAGGTGACAGGCTACTTGAATTGTGTAACGATCCCCGCCAGCCATTTAATTGTCATGGGTGTTGGGGGCCTGCATTGCATCAAGGGATAGAAGTGGGATTTTATTGTCATGGATGTAGGGGGCCTACGTCATGAGGTTTCAGGACAATTAGAGAACTATATCTATTCTTGTGTGACATTTCTCTGCATACATTGCTTGCGCTCCCTGCTAGCCCTATGCCATTCTCTCATTGTTAGAGTCTGTAACCTCTAAACTGTCGGTGGGAGGTAAACAATATGATGACAGGAGAATGGTCAGGGCTATGCAAACTGACAACGACAACTCTTCCTGGTGTAATTCATCAAATGCAATTATAATCGAAGGCAAAGGTACAGCATGCGTGTATGATATTTGGGAAGATGCGTCTCGTGCATGTACATATCCCACACATCTATGTAATATCACACATATGTGACGATTCACAGGTGATGATGGAATGAATATACAGTCAAACCCGTCATAAGCGACCACCCTTGGGAAACAGAAAAAAGTGGTCCCTTAAGACAGGTGGTCGTTTATTTAATATGGAAATCTCTAAAAGGAGGCGTTTATATTGTAGACTTTAAATACATGTGGTCGCTCAATACAGTTGGTCGTAAGATCAGGTTTGACTGTATACGCTATATTCTATCCTCCCCACAGCGCATGCTCCATTTCGCAGGCTCCATTATCCATCCCTGCCTCCAATAGCGGAAGTTGACCTTTACTACGTTGCTATGACGTATAGGGGAAAGCCGACGTACGCACGGTTCAGTTTGAATCCGGCCGAACAACTCCTTCAGTTTTGCATATGAGCGAACTATTTTTCATATGCTCTGTCCAGATAAACAGGGGAAATAATCTCCAGATAATTTTTTTCAACGCTAGATCATCAGAGGTATTATGCAGACTTGAAAAGTAATCGAAATATTCGGCAAACATCTATTTTACTATATATGATGTCACTTCCGGCGATGTGCGCGAAGGCCCCGAATCCAGTCCAAAAATCTGACTGGTGGCTGGGGTGTTATTAGACCCCCAGCGAGGTGGTTGCCGCCCACAGTGATTATAGAATCACTGCAGGTTTTCATTGCCATTGGCCTTGTTAGGTTTACCTACCACCCGATTACTCCCATAAGGCTTCCGTGTCCGCACACTAGATTCAACTTTCTACGATGGTCGGCGAGCCTGTCGTCTTTGTTAGAGTGTTGTGAATTAGATTTACAGCGATTACACTCAAATAGACGTAAGTAGTATAGATAGTACCGATTTCTTATGATTTTTGTGGAGAGTAAACCGTGGAGGGCTGTTGATCTTTGACTCTTGACCTTGAGGTCACTTCTAGTTTGAGGTCACTTCCGGTTGTGGTCACTTCCGGTCTGGCTATATTCTTCAGCCTGCATGGTCAAGTAAAAATACCCAGCGTAATAACAGCATCCTTGCAACTTTGCCTATGTAGAATGAACGGAGTAGCTAGATTTTAGTATACCATATAGTATTGCCTGTACTACGGATTTTATGTCGGCATCATTGAAAACTGTTGATCGCTTCTCTTTTACAAAAAACTGAAAATGTTTCAAATACATTTTTCAGTTTATGGCTGCTTGGATCTTATTGCTGAATAGTGTGTTTGTTTACAGACCCGGGACTGCGTTATGGATGACGGCTAGTTACGAAGATGGCAGTGTGACTAATGTCACAGGACCTACGAAATAGGGTGGGCATAAGGACTCCGACGGGCACTGAACTCTTGGAAATCCCCCCGCCCCAAGTTGAAATCCTGCCTATATTAAGATGGGCACAGCACAAGTCAGAATCACCAGTGATTTTCATCAAAAATCACCAGAAATTCTCATCAGAATTCGGTCAGCTCAGAACTTGCTGGTAACAGTCCACTAATGCACCTTCATGCAAAAAAATCAAGGTTCTAATGGCAACGGTTCTCCTTATTTTGCCGACGAAAGGATTCAGATGGACTCACTCACTCACTCACTCACTACCGGACAATTTGCAGATGGTAGCCTACTTCGTATGAACAATTTGCAGATGGCAGCCTACTTCGTAGGAAATTCAGGTATTATACGCTCGATTTAGATTGATGAGTCCAAGAATAGACGCAGGTAAAACAATTTGAGTGAAAAGTTCACTCAGCTAAGAGTGGAAATTCATGACGCTCAAGTTGAGTGAAATTCAGTCAGGTTTCAGTGAAATTTATTTAATATTTATTTGGGCTGTCCAAATCGCTTTTCGTCCGTGGTCCGTCGTCCGTCCGTCGTCCGTCCGTCCCTCCGTCCGTCCGTCCGTAAACAATTCTTGTTATCGCGATTTCTCAGGAACTACTTTATGGATCTTTCTCAAATTTGGTACACAGGTTCCCCTTAGGGTCTAGTTGTGCAAGATGCCTTTTTTGGTCCGATTCGAAAATCCAATATGGCCACCACGCAGCCATCTTGGATTTCCCCATGAAACCTTGTTATCGCGATTTCTCAGGAACTACTGCATGGATCTTTCTCAAATGTGGTACACAGTTTTCCCTTGGGGTCTAGTTGTGCAAGATACCTTTTCTAGTCCGATTCGAAAATCCAATATGGCCACCAGGCAGCCATCTTGGATTTCCCCATGAAACCTTGTTATCACGATTTCTCAAAAAGTACTGCATGGATCTTTCTCAAATTTGGTACACAGGTTCCCCTTAGGGTCTACTTGTGCAAGATGCCTTTTCCGGTCCGAATCGAAAATCCAATATGGCCAGAAGGCAGCCATCTTTGATTTCCCTATGAAACCTTGTTTTCGCGATTTCTCAGGAACTACTGCATGGATCTTTCTCAAATTCGGTACACAGGTTCCCCTTGGGATCTAGTTGTGCAAGATACCTTCTCTGGTCCGATTCGAAAATCCAATATGGCCACAAGGCAGCCATCTTGGATTTCCCCATGAAACCTTGTTATCGCGATTTCTCAGGAAGTGCTGCATGGATCTTTCTCAAATTTGGTACACAGATTCCCCTTGGGGTCTAGTTGTGCAAGATACCTTTTTGGTCCCATTCGAAAATCCAATATGGCCACCAGGCAGCCAAACTTTATCGTCATTTCTCAGGAAGTACTGCATGGATCTGTCTCAGATTTGGTACACAGGTTCCCCTTGGCGTCTAGTTGTGGAAGATACCTTTTCTGGTCTGATTCCAAAATCCACTTTGTTCATCAGGCGGCCATCTTGGATTTCCCCATGAAACTTTGTTATTGCGATTTCTCAGGAACTATTGCATGGATCTTTGTTAAATTTGGTACACAGGTTCTCCTTGTCGTCTAGTTGTGCAAGATACCTTCCCCTGCAACTTTGTTATCGTGATTTCTCAGGAAGTATTCCATGGATCTTTCTCAAATTTGGTACACAGGTTCCCCTTAGGGTCTAGTTGTGCAAGACACCTTTTTCTGTCCGAATCGAAAATCCAATATGGCCACAAGGCGGCCATCTTGAATTACCCCCTGAAACATTGTTATCGTGAATTCTCAGGAAATATTTCATGGATCTTTCTGAAATTTGGTACACAGGTCCCACATGGGGCCTAGTAGTGCAAGATACCTTTTTTGGTACGATTCAAAAATCCAAGTTACGCTTCAAATTAATACGGTATTCTCGAGTTGTGACGTTGCATCACTAGAGTCGGCGGATCAAACGGTGGGGCATATTCTATATATTGACTATAGAGAATATCCATACCTTCACCTTCCATATCAAGGAGTTCAAATAATTCGGAATTAAAATGTATTTCTTCAAATTTTAAATCAGTTTTCTTCAGTCCATGCAGTAGCAAGTCAACTGCCCAACCCTTTCGTCTGCCGGCGGGTCAGCTACATGAAGGGACGTCACTCTTGTGACTCAACATCACAACTCGATAACTGTAGACTACAGCATGTTTCGATCCAAGGAATATAATCAGGATTCAGGCACTTTCGAAGTTTCAAGTACAGTTTCTAGAAATCTTGAAACTCCTGAAACTTAGATTATATCTTGGTGTTTTTCAGTGTCCCTTTTCCGATCTTTTTCGCTCAGATTCGAAATTCTGTAAACAAAATTACAAATCAATCGTTTGTTCTTAGTAACAATGGACAAAAAGATCCTCTAGTCATTAGCTTACAATTATCGGACAATGGTGGGCGCGAAGATCTTTCAGGATCTCTCGTAATCCATATCTAGCGAGAAGACGTCATGTCTGACATACCGCTTGGACAGCTCTATAACTCTTTAATATGGACTACATGAATATCCGACGCCATATGTCACCGAAACGAGAGCGACAATTTGCATTATTTACCCAGGAAATCAGGACTCCGGTAAAAAGACGAAAATTAAGCATCCGTTGACAGTGTCTTGACCTTGGACGTGAACAACAAGATCTGCGTTCAAATATTTTTTCCTGTGAGGAATATAAACTGTTCAAATAGACTTAGCTTCTGCATTTGGCGCTCAGCCACACGTAATATTTGTCAACAAACAATTTCTGTCAACAATATCTTTGAACTCGTCGTTGTACAAGGCCTATAAGTATCTGATCGCATAAAAACGGTTGAGAAGGAAGTCGATGTTTCTTATTATTGCAACGTCTGTGCAGTGTTTCGTCTGAAAGACAATTCTGCGTTGAATCACGTAATGATATAGGAAAACATCCGAGAAATGGGATATAGTATTTCTCAAATTATTTTCCAAAAACGTATGTGAGATAACGTTCATTCACCCTACACACGTACATGGGATGAGCGCGTGCGACGTTGGTTGACCAATCACGACGCTTGACACCAGATGCAGGCATAATGGGCTCCAACAAAATTTCTGTCAAAATGTCGTTGATATTTTTACTAAAATACTGATTACAGTAATAATTTAAATTATATGGGAAAAAAGAATCTCATATTAACTTGATCAAGGGATGAAAATTTCCACTCGCGAGACAGAAAATAGATCTCAAACATCGCCCCGGCGACTCAGTAGGGATGTGTTTTCCTTCTCGAGAGTAGGAATTTTCATCCCATGATTAAGTTATATGGGATCCTGTTAATCGCTCAACGGACAGTCCAGAAAAGCTTCAATACACAAAATGTAGAGATTAAAACACCACGAGCCCGGGAAAAATAACGAGATATCACATGTAACGATCAAGGGCAACATGCTATCACGTTTGTGTGGAATGACAAACGGACAGACTATAGCAGTTGGGGGAAAAGATGTGATAACTTCAAAACGTTCTGCAGTTGATCTTGATGGACAAGAGGTGAGGAACAATTCATTTGATCAGCTTTCGTAATCTGGTGTTTTTATGGCGGGCAACCGAAATAACCACATGAGCTAAAACTGTGTTAAACGAGGGAATTTTGACAACAAATATGAACATTGTCAAGGCTCTAAGCAAAAAAATAAAAATAATAAAAGATCAGAAAAAAAAAAAAAAAAAACAAGCGAGGGGCCCATTAGGATGTGTGCCTTAAAATGAGACACTTTTACTTAAAATGGGGCATTTTTACAGTTCAGTGCAAAAGTTTTTCAGTCTGTATATCACAAGAGGCGCATTCTGGTATGCCAGAATGTGCTGGTATATCTATGATTATGTCTCTGTTGTACGTCACATCTAGTATTGTTTGTCACTACACACCTGAGGCTGTCCCAGTCTACATTGGTACGGTTCATATTTCCAAGGATTTGTCTGTTCTTTAGACATTTATCAGTACCTGTATCATTTAAGTTAGTTAAAAAAGTATGTTTAATAAAGCTAATTATTTCCAGAACATAAAGAATTAAAAATGATGATCTCACCTGCAGGGAATCGAAATACCAACTCTCAGGTAAAAATGCCCCAGGAGTAAAACGACAATTGTGGCTGTTCCTTCAAAGGACCTCAGTTTTATAGCTTGTCACAGGCTCCTCCCATATGATCTAATGTATGATGTGACGTCTTGCGAGCCTGGCTAATATAACAACAAATGAATACTTGAAATGCGTAGATTTCTATTGGCATCTTGAGGGGAACTCACTGGAAAACCAACATGCATAAAAACATGGAAGGATCTTTTACTTATCAACTCGTCCAAATTAGTGATAGATTTTTTGTCGAAATATGCAAAGCTAGTAAAATACAACATCCCTGGTCATGGTTCGTCTGACAAAGCCGAGCCATGACAGATATTTAGCGGCCAGGACGAAGATTAACCGTTTTTTATATAGGCATTCCGAACAGCATTCGTGACCTCATGACCTCTCCAAACATGTCTATATTTGAACGAATAAAAGCGCATTGCAATGTGTCGAATATTTCGCCTCCATCTGGTTGTTTCGAATTAAGATATGTTCGTATCCGTGAATGTTTTGACTTTAGGGACGCCCCTATGTCGTTTTCTCGCTGACTTAAAGAGTTTGTCCTCCAGCATTTTCTCCGCATAAACTCGGCCTTCGTCATAATATACAGAGATCCGACTAAGGTGGCATATCACACTCGAACGCCGTCCGTTGATTGGCTGTTATTTAAAAGACGATTCGAGTAATAGCTCTACTGCTCACATGTTCATGCAGGGCCGGTACGGAGTATACATACCTGCATCATGAAGCTTCCATTTTCGTCTTTTAAACCCTATTATTATTATTCCCTATAACACCACTGAAACATGGTGTCATATAGTTCCTGACTGCGATGCAGTTAGTGAATTATGGAGACTAGTGGACTGCGGATATAAGTTCAAGGAATTTTTGAAAAAAAATGGCGGAAACTTTTCTGGTAGCCCACATGGTCGCCATTTTGAATTTACCCATGATCCTTCCTAAAACTACCATAATCAAACCGTAAATACATTACTTTGTTGAATCTTCGTATACTCTGTTGGAAATAGTTCAAACTTGGTGGAAAAATCCTCTGAATTAATTTATTTGCCTTGTGAACTCGAGCACATCATGAAAATCGAAAAATATATATAGTCTCGGGAAAATGATGTACAGCCGCTTCGTTCCCAAATCAAGTGGAAAATCTTGCATGTATCTCTGGAGAAAGAACTGATGCGTTAATAATGTTTCAGCTGATAATAGTGCTATATAAGTCGAAATATGTAGAGAATGGTGTGATTACATGTGACCTGCAACAAAGAAAAACAGAATAAAGGTCAGCTTTGAAACAAAATAATATATATATTGAATGGAGTAAATTCACTGGACCCCATCTTCGGCAGTCGTGGTAAACAGGGTTTTCATTCATGTAGACACCGGGGAAAAGAATGGAGAGGAATTCGAGTCCATATTCATAAGACTGTAATTTACCCCACTGTATCACGGGATATCTGCCAGCTTCAAGCCCCTGATTGGTCAATTCGAATTGCCAAAAAGAAATGCGGCATTGTCATTGGCTTGTGGATGTGGAAGAACATCCAGCCAATCGTGGAGATTCTGTAACGGTCCAGTTTGATATGATTAGGATACCTTAACTTAGCTATATGGATGGAGTGGTTAACTTTGTTCAATGCTACTGTGAAGGAAACAGGGTTGTCCAGTCTTTAAACCGATTTTTCTTCTTCGATAAAAATAGTGACTTGTCAGTGACTATACTTTACATGTGGACAATGTCTTAAAGGACCGTACGTGTCAGTTAACCGAGGGCATTCTAGGTGCAACCGAAAACGATATGGTTTTCTTGTCGCGAGCACAGAACTGATGATACTCCATTCCCTCTCGGTTTGATAGCAAACAGATCGAACACAATCGAGATGACCCGAGAGATTTCATTAAAGAAAGTACTAGATTTGATCGATAGCCAAACCGAGAGATTACATCATACACAGAGAGCTGTCTATAATCGAGACTGGAAATTTATTGGATTGCTGTTGAGTTACCGATAACACGGTTTATTGAACGTGGTATTTATAATTTCGATACGTATAATTTCGATATGTATAATTTCGAATAACTCGTTCATTTGTCACACTTTATCGGGACCGTTTTTAAACAGTTGGTCACCGTCTGGCTTCAATATAACTAATGGACTAAGTAATAAGATCTAACATAGGCATAGATGTCACATATGAATAACATTGGGTTTAATATTTCAAAGCTGTGTGGACCCACCACTGCACAATAACCGGTGTGCTTTTTGCTGTCTCTTATACGACGATGGATGCAGTCGTGCATACATTAAATATTGTATCCCATTACTCGAGAGATACAGTGATAGTTGACCTTAACCAAAGTCATCTATTATTTGAAGAGCTTCGGTTTCATTAGCTTGACCCATCGACAAATTATAAAGCAGCAGTGCAGTGCCTGTTTTCGGACTACGTCAGCTATCGCTGGCGAAGTCTTGTGGAATGCACATTCTTCTTTTTCTTCTTCTTCTTCTTCTTCTTCTTCCTCTTCTTCTTCTCCTCCTCTTCCTCTTCTTCTTCTTCTTCTTCTTCTTCTTCTTCTCTTCTTCTTCCTCTTCTTTTTCTTCTTCCTCTTCTTTTTCTTCTTCTTCTTCTTCTTCTCTCGACTTTCGTTACTTATTTCCTTAACTTGTCAAGAAATTGACCGATTCCTCTCCAGGATTATGTCGCGTACCAACACTGAAGAAGTAGGTCAAAGGCCAATATCACTGTGGCCAAATACTCAGAAATTATTAAAAATCGCATTTTTTTGCGAGAGGATATATTAGGGGAAGTCAGTGTATTCCATAACAAAATTACGGTCAAAAGTCAAGGTCACTTTGGCCCACAAATCAGGAAATCACCGAAGTTTTAATTATTTTTTCTAGCGGATACATCAGTGGGAGACGATATGCTAGGTAATGAAATTGTTAAAAGTCAAACAACTCACAGACATCCAAAATTCGTTTTAATGACGCAGGCCATAGTGCCGATTAGGTTGGAATAAAACTTTCCTCGGTACGCTGACTGAGCTCTAATTTCACTTCAACAAAGCACGGTATGACGGGGTAAAAGTTCATTGCGTAATCCCTACATAAACAATCAAATAATCAAATATATGTCCACACCCATAGTGTTCTAACATATCACATCTTGCAGTGGCTCATGTTCTTCTGAAGCCCATGCCAATTTATAAATCCCATGTTTTCATATTATGTTATCACGTTAATAGGGGATATTATGTGTTATCAAATGTCGTACACACTTTTGTAATGGTCGCCCAGATGTTACAGGGTGCATGGGCGAGGCGTAATCTGATGAGTGTATGGAAGAAACAAGAGTTCTGAAGTACCATATGTTCAGATGTTCAATGTACGAAAAAAAAATATCACCCAACGCCAGAAAACTCATGAACGAAACCCAGCAATTAACCATGGTAGCAATGCTCCAGATGATCGAGACAATATACTCTGCGACCACCGAATACATTTTATAAGAGACACCGAACATTGTCACACGATATGATAATCTCTCATATGGCAAGTCTTCCATTTGATCTTTTGATTATTGCCGTGCCATCCTAAACACTATGTCCACAATAAGCAATTTCGATATAATCACCGACTGGAACGGCACTGACACATTTCGAAATGAAATAGGTTAGCACCAGCAGAGATACCTTGATTTTGAGGGCTTTCTAATCCCCTGTCCGACCAAAACAACATGGCCAAAATAAATACGCACGATGACACAATACCAGTACAAATTGGCATAAGAAAATAACAGTGGCGATAGCAGCGATACTTTGATTTTACGAGCTGTCTCATTGGCTTACAATAGAATCTACGGACAAATGTTTCGGCTTACTGTTTACCGATCCTCATGTATTTATTTATTTACTATTTATTGTGTGTGAGTGCATGCGTGCATTATGATGATATTTATACTTTTCTGGGTGCCACTCCGTTTAACATCCCCATTCTCCTAATAAAAAATAATGATAGCCTCTTCTGATGTTCGTTCTACAGCCACAGAACTGATGTACACAGACGGACATGATATTCGAACAGTATGATAGGTTGGTCAAAGCGAGCAAAATAGAATCAGTGCTATTCAATCCTTGATCATCGACAAACATTTAGATTCACATCTAGAGTTTCCTCTTTGGAAGATTCGGGGGGTCGGGAGAGATGACATCTTACCGCCCAGGGGGGCTACTGCACCCTCGACCCCCCCCACCAATCATCCTAATTAACCACTTAATACCGGTAACGGTCAACAACAGTTATCAGCGCCGTTCGAGTTAGATTGGGCTGGCAGTCTTGTATTGGCTCAATGGGCTTGAGCGTCAGTCCTGTGTGAGCTTGTAGTACGGCAGGTGTCATAGACGACATGGATTCGATTCTCATCAGATCACTGCGTGATTTTCTACATTCTGTTCGGAATATCCTTTCGCTAGATATCCCTCTGGCTGTATCAAGAAAGTGGTTCCACATCCCGAGCCTGGCTTTGCCATGGCAATCAACTATGTAACGAGGGACCGAACTTTGACGTACAGTCTTAATACGCATGAACAGCTCTCTGAAGAAGTAAAGACATGTTGCTATTATCCTGATGAGGGCAGCCAGTTCAGGTTACACACCATCACATGATAGTAATTTGGCGTGGCACATATTCATAAAACTATACTCTCAATATTTTCCCGCGACTAATAACATATATTGTCAGAAGCCTGGCCCCAAACATGTAAAAAATGAAGTGACAATTATGTAACATGTTCTAAGCGACAGCCGGCGGAAGAGATTTCATAGAATCAATATCATCATGGCGACGGTGTGTGATTTAAATTTGCTGAAATTAATATTTTTATTTACAAAGTGACCAAGAAACGTCTAAGTTATGAACATCAACTATTGTAGAGAGATAAACAAAACGTATTACACAAAACAATTCACTTCCGGAATGAATATGGTCCAATCGCTGTAGCCGGTCTTCTATTCTCCGAGATAAGCCCGAAAGAAGAAATCATTTAGTGGTGTGTAACCTACAGACTCATATGCTACCTTGGCTTCCATCCGAAGTAGACTTGGCTTCTGGTGCAAATACAACAAACCAGCTCCCCGCTGTTACAGTGTAGGAAATTCTCGACCTCAACCAAACGGATCAGTAAACAGTAAGCATCCGTCTTGAAACAAATTGGAAAATCCGACCAGCTGCGTGCAACCCAGACAGCGCATCTAGCTGGAGCACACTGTTATAAATTACCGTTATTTCACAGTAAATGTATGTTGGAGCTTACAGTACATTCATTCGTAAACTCATTAATCTGTAAATTGAACTGTGATATTTCAGTTGACATCAACTGCAATGGGTAAACTGCGCACACACGTAACATAAAATTCTTGTTTTCTCTGAAAGGAGGCTGATATCTTTGCACACGAAACGCTCAGTTGCAGGAAAGATCCGACATCTGCGTTGTACGATACAATATTCAGAGCATTATCAGAACACGCGCTGGGACGGACGTAGCGGTTAACTTTAATTTTCCGTCTATAGTACGGTTTGGTTTTGGTTTTATCCATCTTCACATTTCAAGCTAAATACTACACTAACGTTCCGTCATTTAGTGTTCGACTTGCATATGCGAAGATGGGTTTTATCTGACTGGAGTTGTATCCTACTATTCGTGTAATAATTGCACAGATTCGTTCGTGATTATTTACGAAGCTTGTGGTGATCGCATTTGTCAACACGAAGAGCAATGGCCATTTCGGCCTTCCAGTGACCCTTCGCCACATTGCCAGATTAAAAACTACCAAATTTCACAGTTGAATGCCTGTCAATAAACGGTGATTATAAAATACGGTGCAACATTTTACAGCTCAAAGCCTGTTAAAAAATAGTAATTGTAAAATACGGTGCAACGTAATTTTACAGTTGAATGTACTGGCACCTTTTCTGCCAGTACATTTAACTGTGAATTTACGGTCTGATTTATAACAGTGCAGTGTCAGGAAAGACAGTACAAGCAGACTAAAAGGAAACCACTGAATGCAGTCTAAATTTGAATTTCTAAACCAGGGAATAACCAGTGCAAAGTTACACCGACTTCAATCTAACCGGAACAACATCTTTCGCGTTCGCTAAGCAAAGGCAATTAAATTGGGAAATATTATGAGGACGAATATAGGCTGTCAGTCTGCTGCATACTCAAACGCAATAACAAACAACAAGCAAACAAGAACATGAATGATCTTAGAGTTAGAACGTCTTGATTCAAGATATCAGCGTTAAATCCCAGACAGGCATACAATACACACTTTAGTAAAATATACATTCGAATAACGTTACAAAATTGAGTAGCAAAATGTGTTCTTTGAATGTTTCGTCCCTGAAAACAATAGCAATGATCCAACCTTGTTGAAGTATGTTTTTGTTAGTGTTTAATCACTTCCAGATGATGCTTTCACGAGTTTTTTTTTCAATGCTAAAGTTGTTTTCTTCTGAGCTGTCTATGTAGCGTTCATATAATATTGAATACATTATTACATTACCTCTCTATCTTAGGTTCAGACAACTAGACGAACAAGCAGCCAGAGGATGCTAGGTCCCCCGCCGAAATGGCAGCAATATTTTTTAGCATTGTTGGTCTTAGGGGATATACATGAGGGAGGCAACTGCTGCTTCATAGGCGTTGGATGTGGAAGGGTCTTTCTGCCTTCCCAAGTTTTAAGATCAACTCAGAACGATTTTCCTGAAAGTTGATTGCTTCTGTGATATAGTTTCCATGCAGTGAAGCACCGAGAAGCATCCCCAAGTGACATCTCAAGGCATTATCTGCAAACTAAATTTGACGAGAAGCTGAAGGCATCAACCTGTTGCCCGGAAACCAAATTTTAAATTGCCACCAGTTGTCGCCACCTGTAGGTGCAAGTGAGCGAAATGCAATCCCAAGCATCATCTCATGGCATGGTAGCCTACATGTATTAGCCTATAGTATCTTCTACAGGGGGCTATGATCGGCTGACGCAGCAACAACAACATTTTCCCAGTTAGACGGCAGATTCAAAAACGAGGCCGCGCTATGTCATCAGTCAACTGAGACAGTCACGTGGTTGTGTATGAAGATTGGGGTGGGTCTTATCTAATAGTGATCCAATGAAAATGCTCGTATTAGTTTAAAATGGCGGGGTCGAATGACCAATCACTGAACGGGAGACAGCTGGAACAGTATGTTGACACTGTCTGTTAATACAGGGGCGTCGGAAGCAAATTCAAAGTGGTACGGCCACTATCATTGCACTTTAGGTGAGGATCCAGGGGCCGCCCAGGCCCCAGATGCTCCTGGGGTCTAGATCGCCGAAGAAGCGTTCTGAGCGATTTCTGGCGTCAATCAAAATCACTCTGCATTGAAGTATATTTTTAGTTCTTTCCTAACCCTTTTACCATTGAAAACGCAATCGATGGTGGTTTTCTGCGATGCTGAATTACAAAAAATTGTGTATAGTATAGTACTGTATCCTAGGCACATCGTGTAGAAGTAACCGAGATGATGCATCGATAATGTATACCAAATTTTACATTGAGCATTTGAACAGTGTCAGAGATAGAGATCATTAATGATTTTACATAAATTAAAGATGGTTGCCCATCCTTCCCGTCACTCAGAGGAACTAATGTGGTTATTCATTAATGCAAGTCTCTTCATACATCGATGCTGTAAATCAAGTTTCGTATAGAACATTTGAATGGTATCAGAGATAAACATCATTAAAGATTCTGAATAAATTAAAGATGGCCGCCAAGATTTCCGCCCAATCAGAGAAACCAGATCTGTCATTCATCGTAAGTCTCTTGATGCATCAATGATGTATACCAAATTTTACACTGAGCACTCCAACGGAATCAGAGATAGATCATTAATGATTTTGCCTAAATTAAAGATGGCCACCAAAGGTTTTCAGTCAATCAGGTCCCGATTCAAAGTATCTGGATGTATTGATGATACATACCTACCTTCATATAAAACAATTGAATGGTAACCGAGATATGTATGCTATCATTATCGATTTCGCATGAATTAAAGATGGCATCCAGGGTTCCCAGCTAATCAGAAAAGCCTGTTTGGTAATTCGTTGAAAGTTGCTTGATGTATCGATGATGTATATCAAATTTCGTATTGAACAGTTGAATGGTTTCCGAGATATGGATCATTATCCATTTTGCATGAAATTAAAGATGGCTGCTAAGGTACCAATCAGGTCCCAATTCTATAGGCTTCTGGTCCTTGACTAGGCAAATAAGCATACCAAATTTGGAATTCATCAGCGAAACAGTTTTCCGGCTATCTCGCTCACGAACGGACGTACGGACAGACGGACGTACAAGATGATGACAATACCCCATGGCCAAAAATGGCCGAGGGGTAAAAACATGGGTCTGTGCCTGATAAATTTTAAGCCTTTTGGGGTTGCAACTCATTCATAGAAAGCTCCCTGTACATGAACAACTGCACTGACAACTGCATGCCATCATCTGTCAGTCTGAAGACCAGCAAGGTTGAATTCAGTTCAATTCAGGAAATTGATCATATGCACAGTGTGCACCCAAACATTAGGAACACAGTTGTAATTAATATAGTAATATACGTGTGTAGACAAATGATTGGTGCAGAAGCTTCAGGGTAAATCCTATGATGTGCAATACAATTATTTGTT
Source organism: Hanleya hanleyi (assembly GCA_036873755.1). Taxonomy (NCBI): domain Eukaryota; kingdom Metazoa; phylum Mollusca; class Polyplacophora; order Lepidopleurida; family Hanleyidae; genus Hanleya; species Hanleya hanleyi. Next base: position 14,871 of record JAVTVY010011147.1, on the reverse strand, counting down.
AGCAAAATTGAAGGAAATGTTGTCCTTCGTTTAAGATGACACGAAATTCAAAAATCAGGGATTCAGTACTGCGGGGATTTCCCCGCCAGTTATTTCACATTATACTTCTGAAATAAAATATGGTTCATGCAAAAGCTTTAGGGTAAATCATATGATGTGGAATAGAATGATTTCATATAGCAAAATTGAAGGCCCATTTTGACCGGAACGGACAAGAAGAAGAGAAACTCAGTGGTGCCACCTTCAGACAGATGTTGCTGAAATGCAATACGGACTGGCGTCCTGTTGCAAGGAATGCGTATTCCGAATTTCGGAATAACCCAACACAGCATTAGGAAGTTATCGCTTCGAACAGATGTACACGGAAAAAAATCTATTTTGACCCAGTGGCGCCACCTTCAGGCCGATGTTGGTGAAATGCAATACGGACTGACCTCTTGTCGCAAGGAATGCGAATGCTGAATTTCGGAAGAATCCAACAGAGCGTTAGGAAGTTATCGCTTCGAACAGACATGCACGGACGTACACGAACATCCACGGACTCAAAGAAGCAAGAACCAGTGGCGCTACCTTCAGGCAGATGTTGCTGAAATGTAATACGGACTGGCGTCTTGTCACAAGGAATGCGTATTCTAATTTTGGAAGAATCCAACAAAACTTTAGGAAGTTATCGCTTCGAACAGACATGCACGGACGTACACGGACATCCACGGATGCAAAGAAGCAAGAACTAGTGGCGCCACCTTCAGGCAGATGTTGCTGAAATGCAATACGGACTGGCCTCTTGTCGCAAGGAATGCGAATGCTGAATTTCGGAAGAATCCAACAAAGCGTTAGAAAGTTATCGCTTCGAACAGACATGCACGGACGTACACGAACATCCACGGACACAAAGAAGTAAGAACCAGTGGCGCCACCTTCAGGCAGATGTTGCTGAGATGTAATACAGACTGGCATCTTGTCGCAAGGTATGCATATTCCGAATTTCGGAAGAATCCAACAAAGCATTAGGAAGTTATCACTTCGAACAGACGTACACGGACATTCACGGATACGAAGAAGCAAGAACTAGTGGCGCCACCTTCAGGCAGATGTTGCTGAAATGCAATACGGACTGGCGTCTTGCCGCAAGGAATGCATATTCCGAATTTCGGAAGAATCCAACTAAGCGTTAGAAAGTTATCGCTTCGAACAGACATGCACGGACGTACACGGACATCCACATACGCAAAGAAGCAAGAACTAGCGGCGCCACCTTCAGGCAGATGTTGCTGAAATGCAATACGGACTGGCGTCTTGTCGCAAGGAATGCATATTCCGAATTTCGGAAGAATCCAACAAAGCGTTAGGAAGTTATCGCTTCGAACAGACATGGACGGACACACGGACATCCACGGACACAAAGAAGCAAGAACCATTTTAAAAATAAAGGTAATTATAGAACAAAAACGTATAAATGAAAGTATCATTTTCTTTATTCAATACTTAGAATTCTTACGGCATTTGGATGTGAGAATATAGATGTGATTGTGGATATGTAGATATGGATGTGGATATGTAGATGTGGATGTGAATATGTAGATGTGGCTGTGAATATGTAGATGTGGATATATAGATGTGGATATGTGGATGTCGATATATAGATGTGGATATGTGGATGTCGATATATAGATGAGGATATGTAGATGTGGATATATAGATGTGGATATGTGGATGTCGATATATAGATGTGGATATGTGGATGTCGATATATAGATGTGGATATATAGATGTGGATATGTGGATGTCGATATATAGATGTGGAGATTATCTTGGAATAAAATGGATAAGGTAAGTCATTTTCTAGATAGACCATAATAACATGCGATCAAACAGACTAATTATTCTTTATATATGGTTAAGAGAGAGAGAATTTAGGTTTAACGTCGTGTTTACATATGGTTAAATAGCCTATGGCAAAGATTAGTTATAATAATAGAATATTGTTCTGCATGTACACGTAAAGTGCGATAAACCATAAAGTCTTGGACAAAGAAGGCATGCTTTTAATAATCCTTATTTTACTGTCTTTTAATATATGATATTGAATTATGCTAGTTGGAACCTATACATTCACGAATGTGACTTAATTGTAATGGAAATTTAGAACATGGCAGTGTGACTAACGTCACAGCACCAACGAAGTAGGATGAGCATTAGGACTTCGACAGGCACTGAACTCTTGGAAATCCCCCCGCCCCAAGCTGAAATCCTGCCTATATTAAGATGGGCACAGCCCAAGTCAAAATCACCAGTGATCTTCATCAAAAATCTCCAGAAATTTTCATCAAAAGTAGGTCAGCTCAGAATTTGCTGGTAACAATCCCCTATTGCACCTTCATGCAAAAAAAAAATCAAGGTTATAATGTCAACGGTTCTCCTTATTTTGCCGACGAAAGGATTCGGATGGACTCACTCACTGACTACCGGACAATTTGCAGATGGTAGCTTACTTCATAGGAATAAAATGTCTAGGCAAGAATACATCTAAATGAGGAAATAAAACCATATAGCTAGTGTTGTCTTCAAGAGTTGGGTTACCTACCGTTATACTTATCCCTCCAATAACACCCATGTAATTGCATGCTTGTATATGTGTCTGCACTGGTATGACGGCTGGATTGAAATGAGCATGATAATTCCTTCTCTGTATGGGTTGATCTGTCATCATCCTGATTCGTTGAATTTTCACACGCTCATCGAATATTTAGGTATGGAGTGGAAGCATTAATGGGGTTTCCATTCGTTTAAACTACAGGGGTCCATAGATTTCCCCGAACCAATTGAGAAGGATTGTACCCGAAGTATCACGTGATCATACATCATTTACAGATTACACCTACGTCATCAAAAATAGTGGTAGCATACATGGTTTTTATTGATCGAATCATTGAAACTTCTCATACACCTTGATCTCTCCATGATCTTGAACCGGATCCAACCCGGACTAAATATAGCGACGGTTCTTTAAAACAATCACGTGATTAATCATGGTGGTTGCCTACTTGATTCTGATTCGTCGAGTTCTTGAATCTGAACCGGTTTTCCTCCCGAACCCTGGCTTTGTTCGCTCCTTATGTAACCCTCGTCATCTTCATCTGGCTTTCACCCTCCTCATTTGACTTTCGCCTCCTCGTTCGACCAAAAGATTGTTCTCTCAGTGATCCTAATCATGATGAATTACAACACATATAAGGGAAGTGGGAAGAGGTGCCGACATACTGACAGAGCCACATGACTTCACAGTATGGTCTTCCGGTTAAACTATTCGAAAGCACGTACCAAGAATCTAACGATTCGTGATATGTGTTGTACCTCAGGTACGCTTTTATTGTACCTGTTCATGTGGCAACTTGGATGATATGACCACACGGCCCCTAGCACCGGCATAAGCGGTATTAGATACAAATCTATAGAGAGCTATGATGGAAATGCTCTGTCCCTCCCTCCCCATCTCCTCCTACTCATGTGACTTGAAGACCCTAATTTCCCACTACAGTCGTGTGTATATGTCCATATTACCGGAAGAATAAAGAAGGCTAATCTAAATTGTTTTCCGCTAGTAATTATACTCTTTTAAAATTAACAGATTAAAATCTTAACTTAGTACAGGTGTGCTTAATAAGCGTCAAAAGATAAGGGACCTGACATACAGGGACGAGATAAATACCTTCGGCACGGTAATACAGGCGGCATGCCAACAAATGCCTGTTGTTTGATACAAGATCAGATCATCTTTCACTTACCTGAACTAAAATATGTCATTATAAGTTTGACATATCATTTTATATGCCACTGGATAGGGGAAACGTTCTTGAAAATGCCCACTTCACAACAAATAAATTTGCCTTCCTCAGAGATCTGGTTTTTTGACCATGGGTTCTGGATGAAATTGGAGCGATATGCAAGAGGTGGGAAAAATTGATGACGTCTGGCGACTGAAAAGCAACCATATGGCTCTACAGGAAAGCATCCCTCGGCACCTAACATTCAGACAAGAGAATACGGTGGATTGTCGGACGCAGCCTTAGTATCTCAGCCGCGCTTTTATTGCAGCTGTTCATGAGGAGACTATGAAGTAACCACACGGTCCCTAGCACCGTCTTAAGCGGAAGTACATACGCTATTTTCGGTGACAAGCAATCCTCGAATTATCTCAATAACAAGTGTCAGATCCTACATTCAATATTCAGTCGTGATACATATAAAAATTCCCACCTCATTAATCACAAGACCAATTTCGTATAACAGTCAGCACCAATTCCAAATGGGTATAAAATGAAAATGATAGGGAATGAAATATACGACACATTGCCTGGCTTCTGATTTGCTCAAATATTGGTAAATTCGGAGAGGTCGTGAGGTCGTGAATGTGATTCGGCATTCCAAAAAATTACGACTGGTCTTAGCTATGTCAAACTCATATTTTGCCATGGTATTGTTAGACGAATCATGGTTAGAGATGATGTTTTTGGCAGACAAAGTGGACTGCGTTGGCAAATGCCCCAATCAAATCCTATTAACAATCAGGGCTCCCACTGACTTATAGCCAAACTATAGGACAAAATATAGGGACATAATAGCCAAAATATAGGGCAAATATAGGGATATAATAACCAAAATATAGGGCAAAATCCAGAAAACAGGGCATTTCAGTCACCAACAGGGATAATTACTTGTTAATTACAATCTCATAGGATCATTGTTTTATCCAAAAACAACCTTTACTCATCACTGGGACAATGTAGTAAAGAAGAAACACAATACAATTCAGTTTGAACACATCCAACTCGGTCGCGTTGTTATTTTGGAAGATTTAAATAAAATTCGCTTATATGTATCACCATAAATACAAGGTCAGGGCTGTGAAAAGCAAGAATAATCCTGAAAATATAGGAATAATAGGGCAAAATCGGTCAAATTTGAGAAAATATAGGAAAAATAGGGGAGAGCAGAAAATATAGGGGAAAATAGGGCCAGTGGGAACCCTGAGAATGTACGGAATAACCTGTGATGGTATAACTTGTGACCATTAAATGGGTAGTTTTAAAAGCGCCACCTTTTGTTTTCCATTTTTGTTAAGGTATAGTATGGTGGCCGAGAGGGGCCATCGTCACTTCGCCATCGTGCCATAGGGCGATAGAGCGATAGAGCGATGGCGATAGAGCGATAGAGCGATGGCGATAGAGCGATAGAGCGATAGAGCGATGGCGATAGAGCTATGGCGATAGAGCGATAGAGCGATGGCGATAGAGCGATGGCGATAGAGCGATAGAGCGATGGCGATAGAGCGATAGAGCGATGGCGATAGAGCGATATAGCGATGGCGATAGAGCGATAGAGCGATGGCGATAGAGCGAAGTACATGACTGCGCATGACTACACCAAAACGAGACAAGTCGACATTTTTTCCTAGCTTTGTGTTCACGGTATTTGTCGGTACAAGATTTTCATGGCGGTCAAAATGAATATCAACGCCATGCATACTAAGAAAAAAGCGACTCTGAATTGATTCAAGGAATGCCATTATGAATATATAAAAAAAAGATCTTTGATTAATGACACGGAGGGGGAAGGATTGACGCTTATTAATATTCAATTGTTGGAGAACATTGATAGGATATTAATTTATTAAGATTTGCCTCTCCCCCTATACCCCCGCCTTGCACAAAGAACGGAATGTCTCAAAGAGCGGAGACCAAGGACTACTTCGTCTCTCCACCCTCAATAATTACGAGGGGGTGCCTTGAAATGGGCCGAAAATTAGTAGAGAAGCGTGAGAAATAAATCTAAAATGACTGGTTTTTAAATTGCAGTTTTATGCCAAGTACCAACATTTTCTCAGTGGTTTCGTACTAAATGAAATTTAGACTGGTCACAAGGTGACTTTAAGCTATTAGGTCTTTTGTTTACAAACAATTTGGCCGAAAAGGTTGAACAAATACAAAGATGAATTAAAAGATATTGTCATACTCATAAAGATATGGTCCAAAATAGGATTGACTCCACTGGGACGAAATGTCATTGTCTTGTTGTTGCCGAAACTCAACCATCTATTTTCCTCTCTTCCAAACCCACCCGAACCACTTATAAATGAATTCCAGAAACGCTGTTTTGAATTTGTTTGGAACTCGAAACCTGATAAATTTTTGAGAAAAATTTCTGTTAAACCAAGTGAACATGGCGGTTTATATAATCCTATTGTTAATATGTAATCCAGGCACAAAATATATCGTGGATTAGGATATTACAAGCTGATAATTCCAAGTGGGGTAATATTTTGAAAATGTATATGCCAAAGAATATAGACCTAATATAAACTAATATTATACCAATGATGGAAAACGTATTTTGGAGGGACACGCTTCTAGCCTGGACAGAATTTCAAATAAAACTAGAGGACTGTCAAACTTTCTCGAATGAAATGTTACAATGAAAAAATTAAGATTGATAATAAAGCTCTACATTTAGGTCACTGGGATGGAAAAGGCGTGCGGTTTGTAAATGATATTTTAGATAATAACGGATTTTTTTTTGTCATTTGACTCTTTTCAGTCCATTTATAAATGCGCAGCCCATTTTCTGGAATAATTATCAGTATGTCAGGCAAGTAGTATATAAAACTGATATTAACGCAACTTGACCTTTGACCTAAAAAATTTGCATAGTGGGGAGAAAAACTACCTCCGAACACAGGAGAGTTTCAATTTTTGCAGGTCACTGCGCAGGTCAAGTGGTTGCCATGGTGACGTCATTTCCGGTCACGTGACGTTTGGGGCATGTATTCCGCCGCGGTTATGCGGTCGCGGGGAAAAGCCTCCGCGTACAGAAAAATAGTCTGGGGGAAATTCTCCGGCAATCTTCGGCAATCACCGGGGCATTTTGGGGGGAGAGGGGCCCCTAGCGGACCGATTGGGTCGAGTGAGGTGTCAAAGTGAAGCACTCCTCCAGGGCGATCAACCAGTGGGTGGGTGTATGTAAAATTAGGATTTGTCCCAAAAATACAAAAAGCAGAACACAGATTTTACCCCTACAACAGGGGAAAACTCCTATCAACGATGTCCAAAAGGGCTAATGTCGGTCTCCGGCTTATCGGGCCTGCCTATCAAGTCATGGGTGGATGCATGTAAATTGAGGATTTGTCTCCGAAAATATAAAAAGTGGAACTTTACCCCTAAAATCGTGCCTGATTCGCACATTTGCATCTGTACGGGAAAATGCCTGTATGTGTATAGGGGTGGTCATTTTTTGTGGATTTTACTATGGGTTGTGGTGTCTTGTTTTCTTCGTCTCACCACGTAAAACACGACGGGCAGGGTCTCGGAGCTAAGCGGTGAAATTTTTCGAAAAAGTCCCTGCGCGCATGCGTAGTGGGTAAATAGTGCTGGGTGGCTGTTTTGGGGTCTAGGTGAGCCCCAAGTGGTCCGATGGTGTCGTACGAGGTCATATTTTAAAATTCTCGTGGAGGAGCATCCGACTGGGCTAATGCATCTTCCGCTTTCAATATTCTGCGCATGCGCAGTCTTGCCGTAGTATAGAAAGCAGGCATTTTGTGGGTGCGTGGGAGTGTGCTTGGGATAGAGATGGACCACTATTGGTCCAAATGGGTCGTGGGAGGGGTCAAAGTGAAGCTTCTGTGGGGTAGAGCCAGAATGGCGTGCTTTTTATTGCAAGTCGCGTCAATCTGCGCATGCGCAGTTTGGTGTAGTAAGTAAGGCACCGTTTCCAATTATCGTTCGCGAATGAATCGTTTATTTCGTCAAATTTTCTCGAAGTCGCGATTTTCCAAGGCGCGAGGGAATGGTTTTTTTTCTTCAAAATAAACGATTCATTCGCGATCGCTGTTCGAATGGGTTTTTTTCTGTTGGCAATCGTTTTTCAATCGAGAAAATTCTCGCGAATAAAAAGCGATATCGCGATTCAATCGCTTTTTAATCGAGAAAATATAAACGATTGAAAAAAAAACGATTGAGGATTATAGCCGAAAGTAGTACGCCATTGGTTCAGCCTGACTGACCCGCATACACGTTCGAGTTTCTAACACTTCAGTCAGACTATATAAAGTTCGATCATTTTTTCTTCTTCCTTTTCCATTCTTTGCCTAGTGTAAAACTATAACATGTTTCTGTACAGTTGGCGGTTATATAGACACGATGGGGATATTGAAAAAAATTGAGAAAAAAATATCTATATATATACATAGGAATAATGGTTATGCATATAATTATAACTTCATATTTACATATATTTTGTACGGGACACAGGCCCGGATATGGTCAGATTGGGTCATTTGCACTTGCAATTTCGTTTATTATTTTGGGTATTTCTGTGTTTTAAAGCTGGTATTATTCCAGATTTCTTGTCTAGTATTTTTCGTGAACGTTTTTGGCATCTGTGCGGGCTGAAATTTTGAGTTGATTCATCAGATTTTCGCTGTACGCGTGGTTTTTTGTCCTACGATCACCATTTTCCTTGTGTAGATAGATGGCGCTGTATTGAATATAACATTGTCATACGGGGCTTTTGAGTCTTCGCAAGCACTTAATTATTAATATATAGCGAATTTTCACAACTGGTTAATCCAGTAAGAGATGAAATTATATAATATTCAGTTGGTTTTTGGCTTGAGCTTCCCTTTGGAATCATTCATAGTTCATTTATCAAAATATAAAATTAAAATAAAAAGTATTGTACATATGCGAATCCAACCGTTATATGCGATTCAATCAAAAAGATATGTATTTGATATAAATATGAAATCACTGCCGCGAATATTCTTATAATAAATAAAATTAACTTGATGGTGATTTTTTGAACTTATTCACATCTCAATAGTTTAAAAACTGTACCAAAACATGAATGGATACCCTTTCCTAATGTATGTTTTACTATAACAAAATATACATATTTAATTACACTATTTTTCACCTTAATTAACCTAGAAATTCTCGGCTGGAGGGCTAAGCTGTTCTGGGTTATCGCCATGCGCCCATTCACACCTCTATCAAGCCTATGCCGTAATCATTCTGATAATGCAATCAACGAACTCAAATCCACTTATGACCTGTACCCGGGTATTTACAAAACAAGATATTGTGACTATCATCCTGTATCATTAATACATTGTCGACTCACACGATTATTGAATAAACATGTAATTTTGTCATTTACGCTTCGCCAGAGTAAATCTGAGCGCGAACGTCACAGGAAGCATGTTACAGGAATATGAAAAGATATTTCCAGCATACGCCCTACTTCGGCTTGTAGGAGACTATAGATCGTGAATCATATATATTATTCGGTTATCTTACGCATTTATACAGTATAGTATAGTAATATAGGTTTTCCATCGACAAATCCGCAATCAACATTACATGTAGTTCCCAGTTCGCGGATAGAGCGGCGTACGACGGCAACACGGCCTATGTGTCAAATATCACTCCGCCTCACGATTCTCTCGCGCCTTGAAAAAAACGATTCTCTCGCGATTGAAGATTCGCGATCAAGAACGGATCGCGCATGGGTAAACGATTCAAAAACGATATCGCGAGAGAATGGTTTTTTCCAGAAAAGGTTCAATCGTTTTTTCTCATTTTTTTCTCGATATCCTCGCGACTGATTCGCGACTGATCGTTTTTCAATCGAGAAAATTGAAGAAAAATCGCGACTGAAGAAAAAACGATTAATGGAAACGATCCCTAAAGTGGTCATTTTGGGGGTGCGTGGGGGTGTGTTTGGGGTAGAGATGGACCACTATTGGTCCGAATGCGCCGTGGGAGGTGTCATTTTCTAGCTCTCGGAGTGTAGACCCCGATTTGATGGATGTCCACAGCATCTATGACGTCATCGGTGACGTCATCAGTACAAGTAGTAGCGAAAGTACATGTACTATGTGCATGTACATGTAATCTGTCCATATACATATACTCTACCTATTTACATTTTTCTTGTCCATGTACTTGTACTCTTGCGGGAACAGTACAGTATCCTGATAATATATACATCGCGGTGATGTGGCGTTAGTCAGTTTATCTGGCTACTACTTCACACATTTATCATTTTGAATTTTTCTTAATTGTAAGAAATTACATATCAGACTGTATGTTTGTTGTCCATAATAATAACATAAGTATGTATGACCAGTTATATCCGGGGACCTTTGTTTTACATCCGGGACCTCATCTTACATCCGGGGTTTTCATTGTTTTACATCCGGATGCTACAATATATGTCTTGTATTATACAATATATGTCTTGTATTATACAATATCTGTCCTGTATTATCTGTGCTGTATTTTACAATATATGTCTTGTATTATACCATATCTGTGCTGTATCATACCATATCTCTCCTATGTTATACAATATCTGTCCTGTGTTATACAATATCTGTCCTGTATTGTACCATATATGTCCTGTATTCTGACTCCACCCCACTTTGACACCTCCCTCGAACCATTTGGACCAATAGTGGTCTATCTCTATCCCAAACACATCCCCACGCACCCCCAAAATACCTCCTTTCTATATTACGACCAGACTGCGCATGCGCAGAATATTGAAAACGGACGATACATTAGTTCAGTCGGATGCTCCTCCACGAGAGCTTCAAAATAAAACCTCTTGCGACACCATCGGACCACTAAGGGCTCACCTAGACCCCAAAACGGCCACCCAGCACCATTTACCCACTACGCATGCGCGCAGTGACTTTTTAAAAAAATTCACCGCTTAGCTTCGGGACCCCGCCCATCGTGTTCTACGTGGTGAGACGTGAGAAACAAGATCCCACAACCCATATCGCAATGAACATGTGTGAATTGCCAAGTATGGACCTATCCACTGAGCCATTAGGCCTATAGGCCTATCCATACCTCCGTGAACTTTTCGAAAAATTTCACCGCTTAGCTTCGTGAACCCGCCCATGTGTTCTACGTGGTGAGACGTGAAAAACAAGGCCCCACAACCCATAGTAAAATTCACAAAAAAATGACCACTCTTATACCCATATGGGCATTTTCCCGTAGAGATGCAAATGTGCGAATCAGGCCCTATTTTAGGGGTAAAGTCCTTGTTCCGCTTTTTATGTTTTCGGGACAAATCCTAATTTTACATACACCCACCAATGACTTGATCGCCCTGGAGGAGCGCTTCACTTTGACACCTCACTCAACCCAATCGGTCCACTAGGGGGCCCTCTCGCTCCCAAAATGTCCCGAAGATTGCCGGAGAATTTCCCTCAGCTCTCCGCGTATTTGGGACTACTTTTTCTGTCCACGGAGGCTTTTTCCCGCGGCTGCATCACCGCCGACGGCTTCACCGCGGAAGAATACATGCCCCAAAGGTCACGTGACCGGAAATGACGTCACCATGGCAACCACTTGACCTGCGCAGTGACCTGTAAAAATTGGAACTCTTCTGTGTTCGGAGGTAGTTTTTTCTCCCCAATATGCAAATTTTTTAGGTCCAAGGTCAAGTTGCGTCAATATCAGTTTTATATACTACTCAAGCAGTACAGAAAGCAGCAAACAACATGAGATTTGGACTATTACAGAAACAATATATGATACCGTTGATACTGCCCCCTATTTCACTATTAATAAGTGGGGAAAAGGGCTGTAAAATGTTATATAGAAATCTCTTGACCTTTAGATTTACTTTACTAAACAGTTCTTGAAAAAAATTATAGTGATTCGGAGTGGTATATATGGAATAATAATGTAACAAAGAGATGTGAAATATAAATGGTTTCGATACAGAATTATTAACCGAATATTGACTACCAACATTTTTGCACATAAACTTTACCCTGATATATCTAACTTATGTACATTTTGTAGCAAAGTTCCAGAGACTATTATTCATCTCTTTTGGGAATGTGAACATATCTACCCTTGGTGGAGTTTACTGGAAAATTAGTTCGCTTCGGCGGTTGTTCCAATTATATTTTCTCCAGAAAAAGTTATACTTGGTCTTTTACAACCCAGAAATCAGCCACTCAACTACTGTATTTCTATTATTAAATTTTCTATATATAAAATGAAAGTAGTTAAAAATCCCTTGGTTGAAAAGTGTTCAAAACGCTTTAAATGTGCGTACGAAACCGATAAATATTTCCAGTATAAGAACTGCGAATTTTACCAGTGTTGGTCATCGCTGCATTTACTGTTTAGACTCTTATGATGTTGTTTGCGTAGATAAATCGAGGTGTAATGACGATGTATCTGTTTGTTGTATAACATGAGTTTCTAATTACAAATACAGCCATTTTTGTTTAGTACGATAAAATATTGTACGTACAATGTGTATTACCTAACAAAACCAAATAAGATATAAAAAAAAATCAGTGTTTGTTCTATGCGATTTAGTGTTAAGTCCAGCCTTGATCAGCACAATCTTAATGAATTATCAGTTTCATATGACATCCGCCTTTCTTTTTCGATAAAAACGCGGAAATGGCCGCGTCCGGCACCCACAACTTCAAATAATTCAACTTACGCATCGACGGACGAATTGGTCTTTTCTTTCAGAGGAGTTAGAAGTTGAATTTGACGAAAAATTACGAGACTATGGGTAAATCAGATCACCAATATTTTAGAGGGGGGGGGGAGAGTGACCTCTTCTATTTCGATTCTACGTTGATTTTTTAACAAGCGTTGATCAGCATTAATTACAAAACTTGATTTCAAATGTTCCAAATGTATATGTTCACCAGACAGCGAATATCACTGCTTTATTTATTAGATTCTTATGTCGATCTTTTAGCCAATGTTTATTATTTTAGCCCATATACAATAAAACTTATCGGTCTATCTCTCTGTGTTATCTGTGTAATCTTTGTGGTATGCCGCTGGTCCCTATAATATTCATGAATCCGCCTGATAATAACTAGAGTTTAGCGGCGATCTCTCTTGTGTTGGAGGTACGATTATCACCGTATGAATATGCATGATTATGAGACATGCGCAGTCATGTACTTCGCTCTATCGCTCTATCGCCATCGCTCTATCGCTCTATCGCCATCGCTCTATCGCTCTATCGCCATCGCTCTATCGCTCTATCGCCATCGCTCTATCGCTCTATCGCCATCGCTCTATCGCTCTATCGCTCTATCGCCATCGCTCTATCGCTCTATCGCCATCGCTCTATCGCTCTCTCGCCATCGCTCTATCGCTCTATCGCCATCGCTCTATCGCTCTATCGCCATCGCTCTATCGCTCTATCGCCATCGCTCTATCGCTCTATCGCCATCGCTCTATCGCTCTATCGCCATCGCTCTATCGCTCTATCGCCATCGCTCTATCGCTCTATCGCTCCATCGCTCTATTTTTTGACGTACGATGGCGAAGTGACGATGACCCCTCTCGGCCACCATAGTATAGCGTTTCAAAACAGTAGGCACTACAGTCAACACTTCGAGGAGTTTCAAACACACCTGTCAGGCGGTTATTTGTAGTAGCGCCTTGCTATACACTACACTCTTTAGAGTTCAAAGAGGGAATCTCGGAAGAATGTCCATGAGCACCCGCACCTGCTAAACTATCTTCTTCCCATCGCGAATTGGTCGGTGTATACCGTCAGGCACATACTGAGTAAAGAACTACACCAAAACAAAGTACAGCTATTCTCCCATTTAGTAGATACATGCGATCTTTATTACCCAACGTGGCGATAACAAGAAACAGATTTATTTAACTTAGTAGATCATGCAGTCCTCTGTCTGTAGCAGTAAAGTACGTAAATACTCGTATAGATCAAACTGCCAGAAACTGTCAATCTTTTGCTGGCATGCGAAAAGTTGCGGGACCAGTAGACACACTGTATAGGCCTATTTACACTGATACATGTAATGTACTTACATTTGCACTGTGAAAAAACATGTATTAAAGCTGATATATGTTTTAAATCTGATAAGATATGCATAAATGTTCGTGAAATCTGTCAACTTCATCTTGTGTGGATCCCTCTTTTTACGCCCGCCAAAATGGCGAAGGTATTGTGATGACGATTTTCGTCCGTCTGTTCGTGTCCGATCTCTGTTCGTGTCCGATCTATATCCGTAACTGTTTTTTTTATCTAAAACTGCATGTTTTGTGAGTGGATACCAAAATTGAGGTCGAGGTCAAATGTCAATGTCTTCGAAAATTTTATTTTTTGTGACTTGATACATAAAGGGTTAAAACATGTGACGCGTATCAAACTTGAGTTCAAGGTCAAAAGGTCAGGATCACCATGACCCCAAAAATCAGGAAGTCATTAAAAATCGAAAATGTTGTTTTTGAATGGATACATTAGGGAATGGCAATGTGTTACGTACCACGATAGAGGTCAAGGTAAAGGTCAAGGTCACTGTGGGCCAAAAATCAGGACATCATTGAAAATTACATTTTTTTCGGGAGTGAATACATTAAGGAGAGATAATGTTGAGTACCGAACTAGAAGTCAAAAGGTCAAAGGTCTATGCCAGTCAGCCCGAAGTGTATTGCATACTTCAGATTCTAGATTCAGTAATATAACTCCAATTCAGGGTTGTGTAATGTGACAAAATTCCATGTATATCACTAAGTCATGGCAAACATATCCATTTGGCGATGCACTGTGTCCTTCGAATATACCTTGACACAGAAAGAAACGAAACACCCTGTGGATTTTGAGGTCCAAATATCAAGGGTCACCGAATTCCCAAACTAGACAATGTTGTGGGATTGTGACTTCAAATGTGCTGATATAGGTTGGAAGGAAGTAATTCTTTTCCCTATCTCTCGCAATGTTTAATGACATGATTTCATTGAAAGATCTCTACTTTACTGACATCAGTGTCAGTGATCACTT
>JAVTVY010011146.1:0-50401 GCA_036873755.1 Hanleya hanleyi | reverse complement strand
GACGGGCGTTGCTACAAGAGAACTCGGAGCTCCGGAGCTCCGGAGGTCACTTCCGCTTCCGTTCACGTGACCGGAACTGACCTTTGACCCCGGCGAGCGCGGTGTAAAGGTTTCCACCGCGGTGGAAACCTTTGCGCGCCGGGGTCAAAGGTCAGTTCCGGTCACGTGAACGGAAGCGGAAGTGACCTCCGGAGCTCCGGAGCTCCGGAGCTCCGAGTTCTCTTGTAGCAACGCCCGTCAACGCCCGGTGGTGGCGTCGGAGCTCCGGAGCTCCGGAGTTCCATGAGCTCCGGAGCTCCAAGAGCTCCGCGAGCTCGGAGCTCTTGCATATAAACACACATGCATCTGTGAAAGCTTCATTATACGCCTGGTGTCCGTGGAGATGAGAGCCATGGTTTACGCATGTCACTTGTGTTCGAAGTCATTTTCCACGCCATTTAATCTACGCAGACATATACAGCGAAGCCATCTCAAGGAACGGAGTCCCGATAACGTGCAAATTCAAAGTACGCGCGAGGAACGATCAACACCTACGTCACACATGACAGTATTAGAGCACCCTTATACGATGACGGTGAGCGGCCCTACGGGGTGTGGAAAGACGTCCTGGGTGATGAAGTTCTTAGAGGAAGTTGTGGCAACCCCAGCTCTGACACGTGTTGTTTGGTGTTATAGCCAATGGCAGCCCGCCTACGAAACTGCACGACTACAGAATGTGAGCTTTGTTCCAGGAATTCCTCACGACATAGACGAACCCTATTATTTCGATTCCGAGCAGACCAACGTGGTAGTGCTCGATGATCTGATGAGTGCGGCCAAGGACAATTCGAAAATCGCCGACTTATTCACCAAAGGGTCCCATCATCGAAATCTGTCCGTCATCTATTTGACTCAGAATCTCTTTCCTCAAGGGAAGGCGTCCAGAGATATTGCCTTGAACTGCCAATACTTTGTGTTGTTCTCCAATCCCATTGATAGAGCACAAATCCGTGTGTTTGGTAGTCGAATTTATCCTCAGAACATTGACCATTTTATGCGGGCGTTTCAAGAAGCGACAATTCGTCCGTACGGCTACTTGTTCGTAGATTTAAAAGCCCATACCCCCGAAGATCGTCGGCTGACGACCCACCTGTTACCCGGCGAGGAATCACCACAACGGCATATACCCCTACACCATCCGCCGAGTGCACTCCTGGCAGAGCAGCAGCAGAAGCCCACCCCCATACAGCGGGCCCGCTTCATACCATCAGTCCTGGAATACCACCCAACCGTGAAGGCCCAACCCGAGGTTGAAGAACATAATGTGAACTCGAGGCTATGGAAGGATTTGTTCAAAGAAAGTATGGACGCCGAGATGGGCGGGATGTTGGAGGCCACAGGAAACAAGTTTCAACGCAAAGGGTATTCGAAAGAGGAAGCTGCAATTTTAGCCCATAACAGATTGGCACCCAGACTACGACGGGGCTTTACGTCAGCAGTATGTCGACTTACTGACCCATATGAAATTGTTGGATAAGGACCCAGTCCATATGGAAATTGAAAGAACAGCGTCGATGTTGAAAACCTCGGGCATGAACTGGAAAGCGGCGTATGTCAGAGCAATAGCACAAAAGAAACATGTGTTCGAACGCATCATTAAACAACGTTAAAGCATTAAGAAAGTGTGTTAAAGCGTTGAGACGAGCGTTAAGGCGTAACGACGGGCGTTGACGGGCGTCATTGCATTTCGATGAATTGGTGTCAATTCCATGAAATCAGAGCTTCTGAGCTAATTCACCAGGGCGTTGAAGCGTTGAGCTAAGCGTTGATGGGCGTTACTGTCCATAAAAGCGAGCGTATTCCCAAAACACGCACAGTCGTCGTTCAACCGTCAACATGGCTTATACTTGTTCTGAGTGTGAACGCACGTTCACCAGACATTACGATATGATGCGACACCAGAAAAATATACATGGGACTGAAGACGCCGAGGAGCCCGTTGAGGCAGATAATGATACAGAGATTGATGAGAGTGCATCGACTGATACCGAATCCAAGATGGCTGACAGTCTATCTACTGATATGGAGAGCTTGACCTCAGAGAATCAGCCTTCATCCCAGGAAAATGAGGCAGAACCTACCTTCTGGGATCGTATTGTGACCGCAGCTATCAATACTCACGCTGAAGCGATCGAGGACGCCGGAGAGGATAATTTACAACAGACGTACACCCAAATGCGCCCCCGCATCAGGAAAACAGCCATGGCGATCTATGAACAGTATGCCTTACTACCGCTTGAAATGAAAGGGGACCCCACGCACAGGTCCATCATGAAGACCAAGCGTCACTTGGAAGAGGATATGGGTTTACCACCCACCGAGGCCCTGAAAAATGCGATCAGAATGCGCAAACAACTGTTTCAGGACATGCTGCCCGAAGAATATCCAGGCCTGGCCGACGATGATTAGAATAAACGGTTCAGAATGAACATGACCGAAGAAGGAACTCTCTGAAATGGCGACTTCTGATTGGACAAGAATACATCTAACGGACAGGAACAGGACAGATGCAAATGGCGGTCTCTGACTGGACAAGAGTCTTTCTTGAATTGTAAACATACCTAACGCGGCTCCCCCAGCGTGGGTATGTTATGATGGAGGGGAAAATAAACTATATGAAAAAAAAACTTGTTGTTGTTGTTGTTCCCTCATGTGTCATCCTTGTTGTTGTTGTTTTCTCTCTCTCTCCGGTCTATATCATGGCGTCAAAACGTCTAGCAGGACCCATACCAGGACCAGTTTTCGACACTAGGTGACCACATCCCGACGAAATGGCCAGTTTTCGACACCGGATGTGCCGCCATCTTGAACATACGTGCCGCCATCTTGGATATGGCCCATAATGCACCGGGTCAAAATACTCGCTTCTGATTGGCTGAGAGCTCTGTGACGGATTTGAAATACTCGCTTCTGATTGAACGAGCTCTGCGGACAGTGGCTCGCGCATGCGCAGAATGATATTCCTACCGCACCATCTCGACCCCAATACCTTCATGTACTGCCCGAAAATGCGCCATTTTCGCTACTATCGTACCGATGACGTCACCGATGACGTCACAGATGACGCGAATAATCCCTCAAATCGGAATGTACAATTCCCGAGAACTACAAGATGACACCTTCTGAGGACGCATTCGAACCGTGAATACCCATCTCGATCCCAAATACCTTCATGTACTGCCCGAAAATGTCCACTTTCGCTACTACTGTACCGATGACGTCACCGATGACGTCACAGATGACGCGGACATCCTTCAAATCGGAATGTACACCCCGAGAACTACAAGATGACACCTTCCAGGACGCATTCGAACCGTGAATAGCCCATCTCGACCCCGAATACCTTCATGTACTGCCCGAAAATGGCCACTTTCGCTACTACTCGTACCGATGACGTCACAGATGACGCGAACATCCCTCAAATCGGAATGTACACCCCGAGAACTACAAGATGACACCTTCGAGGACGCATTCGAACCGTGAATAGCCCATCTCGATTCCAAATACCTTCATGTACTGCCCGAAAATGTCCACTTTCGCTACTACTCGTGCCGATGACGTCACCGATGACGTCACAGATGACGCGGACATCCCTCAAATCGGAATGTACACCCCGAGAACTACAAGATGACACCTTCCAGGACGCATTCGAACCGTGAATAGCCCATCTCGACCCCAAATACCTTCATGTACTGCCCGAAAATGGCCACTTTCGCCACTACTCGTACCGATGACGTCACAGATGACGCGAACATCCCTCAAATCGGAATGTACACCACGAGAACTACAACATGACACCTTCCAGGACGCATTCGAACCGTGAATAGCCCATCTCGACCCCAAATACCTTCCTTCACTGCCCCAAAATAGCCACTTTACTTACTACAACCAACTGCGCATGCGCAGATTAACGCGACATGCATTCAAAAACACACCATTCTGACTCTACCCCACACAAGCTTCACTTTGACACCTCACACGACCCATTCGAACCGTGATTAGCTCATCTCTAACCCAAACACACCCCTACATAGCACCCAAATGCCTGTTTTCTATACTACGGCCAGACTGCGCATGCGCAGACTATTGAACACGGACGAACCATTAGTGTAGTCAAGTGCTCCTCCACGAGAGCTTCAAAATAAGACCTCACTCGACCCCATTGGACCATTAGGGACTCACCTAGACTCCAACATGTCCACCCCGTATGGGCCTATACACCCATAGCCATGCAGTATAGGTCTATGGGCCTACCCAGGCCTCGGTGACTTTTTTCAAAAATTTCACCGATTCGCTCCGCAACACTTCCTATCGTGTTCTAAATGACGAGACGAGTAAAACGAGACCCCACAACCCTACCGCAAACCGCTACGGCTACTGGTGGACTGTTAGTCCCCGAGGTCCGCCCTCTGTTCACTCGACAAATATATGTAGGTTTATTGTTTCGGTGGGAAATTTAAGCCGTACGACGTCGGACATTACAGGTTAGTTTTTCTAGGTTTCTTGCATTTACCAGGTTACCTCATGTTAAGGCGTTTACTCCATCAGACGTCCATGATGCTCACCTATTAAGATCAGATGAGTTGTTGAGCTGATCTGTCATCACAGCTCTCGAGCAAGCGTATCTAATTCCGCTTAAGCCGGTGCTAGGGGCCGTGTGGATACTTCATAGTCTCCACATGAACAGCTGCAATAAAAGCGCGGCTGAGACAATGAGGCTACGCCCGAGAATCCACCGTATTCTCGGGTCCGAATGTTAGGTGTCGTGTCATATGGTTGCTTTTTAGTCGCCAGACGTCGTCAATGTTTCCCACCTCTTGCATATCGCTCCAATCTAACTGTCATAATGATTAGGTCTCGTAGTTTTGAGATTTTCTGTAAAAAATAGGGAAGGTACCTCTACCAAGTTAAGCTGAGCAGTGATTTGCTAACGAAGTTTATACTTGAAAGTTAATAGTGGCAGGCGTCACAGTTATTTTGCGTTTCCAAGAATTTAGTTCGGTTTTCGGTGAAATATAGAATGAAGACATCGAAGAAATCTGAAGAAATCCTGTGATAAACAAGAAAATGTTTGTAGATAATAGATGAAAAACATAAAATGAAGAAAACCCACGAAAACTCAGAAACACAAAAAAATCGATGTTCTGATGAGGAATATTTTTCAAGAAATAAACAAGTTTTCACCAAAATAATATCAGTATATAGTACTTGAGAGTTGGTCAATAAAGTTTTTTTTTGCCGCAAAAAAAGACAAAAATAATAAAATGTCCTAAAAATATTTGTGTTTTAATGTAACGGCAAGAGAAAATACATGTGACATTTCTAGCTCAATTGCGTTATGAGTATAGTTATGACATGATATTGAAATCAACAGCATGCGCAATTCCGTGGAAAAAAGGGTCTAAATCGAGTCATTCAAACACACATTTAGACACCAAGGACCCCTTGGACCAAAACCCCATTTAACCTGGTGATGTTCGGTGGCATTATATCTCCACTGCTGGAAAAAGTTTGCTTGGGTGAAATTTCAATCGCACCGCGTGCCAAAATTCCGCCTTATCGTACCCTCTCCTTTGGATCCACAGGTAGCGTACGTGTCCTTCAGCTATATAATCGTTAATTTGCTGTCACGAATTGTGAAGGATAGATGTCACAGCATAATTTATCGGTTTTCATCTGATGGAATGTAGAGTGAATGTAGCTTATAGATTAGTATAGGCTATGCTTTTGTGAATGCCTGAAATGAACCTGATGATACAGATATGACCCACTTTATCTAAATCTATATATTACCCGGACTTTTGGTTTTTCAAAGTTATCGTCGAGTCGAAGAGAAAATCAGCCCAATAAAGTAATTTGGTGGATTCATATGGTAAACGCAATTGCCAGTTTTGTACACAATGGATTTCAGGAATTGTAAGAGTTATCTGTTTTATATTGTTTCAATTGTTCGATTGTTAATTTCTTTTCTTTTTATTTTCTTTTTTCCTATAGTTACGTGTATGTGTTGTTACTGTAACTGTTACCCTGTTGTTGTTGTTTTTTTTTTTTTTGTTTTTTTTTGGTGATGTTACATTGTATTAACTGTTTTGTATTTGCCTTTAGCCCATGTTGCATAATTGTGCAATAAAACGAGATTATCTCACATCGCCGGTCCCATGCAATCATCCCAATCTCTGTAAACTGGCCGCGAAGCCATTTTTTTTGTTCGGCGAAAATAGTATTCCAGTCGATTTCCAGATATCATTATTTGTTGCTAAAAGTTACGCAATGTATCACAAAACTATTGACAATATATATATGGCTTCTAGGCCTACCCGAACGTGATTATATCAACACATATATTGCGTGATGTGTATCGTCGTGGAACCTGCATTGTAAAATATCAGCCCCGAGACATAGATTGCATAATTTCTGCTATAAATGTTGTCCCTCACGCGGGTTTACTCAATCTGAGAGGTATCCTACAGGACGATATTTTCAACGCAGAGAAAAAATATACGGTTGCGGTGAGTATAATTTAACAACCACCTTACGCACTTCATCGCACATATTTCATGAAAACAGGACTAGAAGCAAATGAACTAGAAGTGACAGTCCGCATCCTGCCATTATAGACTGGCTAAAATGCCTTGGCCACCACCTCCTGGCCACAACTGTTCCTGTATCAATAATACCTTCGTATGATAGTCACAAATGTCGTTCATTGATCTCCGTGTGCTATAACCCGTACGTATAAAAGTTCATTTTGATGCTCTTTATCTGTTATTTTCGGGAAGCTAATTCCTTCTTTTCCACGCTTGTCGCTTTTATTAAAGTTTCCGGCGCTGGTGATCAGCTGTACACGAGCCGTTTTCACATCGATCCCGACCTTCCCCATGTTACGGTAGACGCCATATTGCGTGTATTTGGGCCACTACGCACGCGCAGTTACACAATATGACGTCTACCGTAACATGGGGAAGATCAGGGTCGATGTGAAAACGGCTCGTGTACAGCTGATCACCAGCGCCGGAAACTTTAATAAAAGCGACAAGCGTGGAAAAGAAGGAATTAGCTTCCCGAAAATAACAGGTAAGGAACATCAAAATGAACTTTTATACGGCACGGAGATCAATGAACGCCATTTGTGACTATCATCCGAAGGCATTATTGATAGAAACAGTTGTGGTTACACCACCTCCCTGCTTATAACACATGCTATCACGTAGTTGCACAGTAAGATTGGTAAGTGTCGAATTTCCAAAGCTACGGTCCTTTACCATGCTCTAATACCTGTTGTCATACGTCAGCCATCTTGGACGCGAAAACGCCAGTTGCAATAATTTTCCGATCACGACTGTTCTGGAAAATGACTGCTCGGAGATCGCTCTAAATCAGACGAGATTACCAGAAGTGTTTTGCGAATTATATCTGAATTATATACCTAATATCTCCACCGCTCTATTTCCACCTCGTTACAACAATATTTTCTTGAAAAATATGAATATCGCTTTTTAAATCGAAATCAAAAGAACACACAGAGTGGGAAATGAAATAGAGTTGTATTGATTACGTTTGATGAAGACCACTTGGCATGTACATTTTGTGAGATGATGCCTAGGTTCAGGGCTTCATATGGGTTCATGCAGAGATTAACCCTGCGAAAGATTGGTTCGCGCAGGTTAAATAAATCGAGTGTTGCATCACGGCAGATTAGTTGATGCTATAATTAGAATACTCAGTTTATGAAACGTACATAATTAGTTACATCCATTACCCCCCATCTTCATTTTATCCAGCCAATTTCTACGTTCCCACTTCGAACCGTTCGAAGTGGGAACGTAGAAATTGGCTGGATAAAATGAAGATGATTACCCCCGCGCGGAGCCTTTGCGTTTCGTCTTGTAACTGAACGTCGGTCTCTTGCAGGCAGTCTGAGAATCAGACCATCTGTGGATTTCCATTTTATTCCCAAACGGCCTGAGTGCTCTACAGATGACCGGGTCATATAAATTTAGGATCAGACGTAAAAAAAAAAGTGGAAATGAGGATTACCGTTGCCTTGTGCAGCTTTGACGATTTGTTGACATCCTTATGCCTATTACGTGCTCATATAAAGTGGCGTAACCAGCCAATTACCAACGGGAATGCGACTATCCCACGACATAGGGCGATGGTCCGCGGGCGGCTCTAGGCCCCGGAAGCTCCGGGTTCTCAAACGACCGCAGGCGCGGTCTGAGCTGTTTTCCCGGCTTTCATCAGACTGACTTTTATCTATAGATTGACGAAAATTAAAGAAAGTAAACAGTATCATTTTTTAAATTTCAAGTTTCAAAAGGGTACTTCGCATTGAATTATTTACATACATCTAACGATATCGATATGTATACACGATGATTGTCGAGGTAGCCTTTCCCATCCGACCATTGCTCTGTTGGACATACTTTCTGGAGTTCAGTTTTAAATTTCTCAAAAGTTCTAAGAATAAAGTTTTAAATTTGTCCTTTTCTGATGTCTGTTTTTGTATTCTTCAAAGAACACTCTAATGCATAGGTTTTATAGGCCACTTGCCATTGTTCGAACATTGAATTCGAAGTATTAATTCCATATCTAAAGTCACATACAGCGACGTCAGGCAACATCGCAAAGACGGTGATTGGGTACGATAAAGTCTGGCTTACCTCTTCCTATAACTTGCGCGCGCAACGCCTTTTGGTGATGATGTAAACAGGGAACCCGTCAATTTAAGTCTAGAATATTATAAATATTTTTATTGCATGGACATAAGATGAATACTGTTGTCCTAAAAGCCTACAAAGAGAGTCTGTTAAGTTATGTCTGGGTAAAAAGGGGAGGGGGCGACCCCCTCCCCCCCCCCCACTCGGTCACGCCAACAATATATACGTGCAAACATATATAATTTGTATTTTAACATTTTTCCATAATAGCATTGCATAGTCTACATCAATGACATATTAGGCCAACTTGGTAGATTGATTTTGACAGACTGGAAGTTTAAACATGTCGTCTCTGCATTTGTACGAAACTAGTGCTTTCTGCAGAAATATTGTAGAAACCTGAATCGTTTTACGCCGTTCACTTATACCGTCTTTTTTTTTTTTCTTTTGATATAATATTTATTCATCAGACATGTTTTACAGAGGCTTTATACTTTTTTGTCAGTCAAAACAATAATGGTTCATATGACAATGGCAATCCGGCGTTAAAACAGAGAATCACAGATAAGAGAGACTGCCATAATCTACATAATGTACAGTTATAAATCAGAACATGATATAACATCACTTATTGTATTATAAGGTCAAGGTAAAGACAGAATCAACTGATCTGCCTGACTAAGTTTGACAAACGGGTTCAGATTGACATATCTTTTCTGAAAGAGTGTTACATCTTTCCTCAGATACTGATACGAAACTTTCACCCTTTGCTCTAACAACATTCTGAACAGCCTGAGCACGACAACTCTTTTGCCACAAAGAACAAGCATATTCCTGGCTTTATATACAGCTAATCTGGCCACACTACACAGAATATTTACAAAATAACAGTTAATAACTTGACTATTTTTCGGATAGCCAAACAGCAGGAGTGTCTCAAAGTTTACTCGGTTAAGTGTATCAACCGGGGCATATCGGAAGAGATCTTCAATCATGTCACACACATATTTACAAAAATATTGCCTTTCTGGGTAGGATACAAACATATGTACAATGTCTTCTGGGTACAAGTTACAAAATGGGCATAAATCCGTGTCCACTAAACCAAATTTGAATAACTTTTTCCTCGTATACAATGCGTTATGGAAGATTTTAAAATCTAACTGTACACTGTCTGGATCTTTACCAGGCAAAAACACTAAATACCAATACTTGTTCAAATCAATTCCTGGGTACTGAGTAAACCAGCGATCCACAGCAACAGGTGATCGAATTACACTACTTACAATCAGTTGATAAAATGTCTTCGTAAGTAACGTGGTTACAGAAAGGATGTTATCATTAAGAGATACACACGGTTCAGTCGGCAAGTTTCTTTCTACTTCTGTATCACATATCGCTAACCACTCCTTTGGAATAGCAGACCTAATTACATCGAACAATTTCTCTATCCTAAGCGGATCTGCATCAGGACACTCGGACAGAACCATCTCTTTGATTGCTAGAGATGGCAAGAAACCAGGTATGACAATATATAAAAAATCTTTGAGACAAAACAATTTTGCCCTCACAAACAAATCAGAATACAGTGTTTTCCCTTTAATGGTGACTCTCGGATTCAAAAATACTGGCTGACACAATATCATATCTCTATTAAAACAACATATTGCAATATGCTTTTGTAATTCAGCCCATGCCACCATAACTTCCCGGTAATATTCGGGCAAATTATTAACAAGTGATTTCTCGTATGTCATATAAAACAAAGACGTACACAGTCCTAAGTTTTTCCACTTCGACAGGAAATATTTAAAACATTCTTTCCATATTGCTCTATGTGATTCATTAAAAAACCGACCCAACATTTTCATGCGGAAAGCCTTTAGCTTGCTACCAATATCAATCATATTAAGACCGCCTTTACATTTATGGTTAACTATACTCCCGTACGCAACAAGATGCGTACCTTTACCCCAGAGGAAATCAAGACAAATGTGCTTTAACTCTGTCAAATATACATCGGGTACAGGAGTAACCCTCATTATATACCAAAGCCGGGATAATAACAATGATGTGAGTACAACAATTTTCCCGTGTAGAGTTAAGCCCCTTTGTTTCCACAAATTAACCAAACATTTAACTTTTCGGAGTTTATCTTTCCAGTTTTTCTCTTGGCACATAGTTCTGTTGATGCCAAGATATACCCCTAAAATCAACATACAATCCCTATTACCAGGGATACCTTCTACCTTGTCAGATTCCACCATAACATTTACAGGATGAACTTCTGATTTTTCCAGGTTTAGTCTAGCATTAGAACCCTCCTCGTAAATTTCAACACGGTCTAATACATTAATAACAGATCTTCTGTTTTTAACCGTAACAGTGGTATCATCTGCGTGTTGAAAAAAGAGGGACAATTCAGATGAACCCGGTATTTGAATACCTATGATATCTTTTGATTTTCTAATCAAAGCACCCAACGGCTCCACGCTCAAAACATACAAAAGTGCTGAAATAGGACAACCTTGTCTAATAGATTTTCCAACCTCAAAATACTTTGTTAAGTACCCATTACATTTTACAGCACTCCTCGTACCAGTATAAAAAATGTCGATCCATCTTCTGAATTTATAACCAAAACCGAATGTAGATAACACTTCATGTAAATATTCGTGAGAAACTCTATCGAATGCCTTCTCTTGGTCTAACTTTACAAAAAAGGCTTCAACATTATCTTCCTCTACAAAATGTAAGACATCTCTCAAACTGCATATTGTATCTGCAATATCTCTACCTGGAATACAACATGTTTGAGATGGATGTATTAAAGAAGCAACAATACCGTCTTGTTATCAGCTTCATTTGTGTTGGGTGAATTTATTTTGCATAACTGGACCCAGGAACTTTCTCCGTCAATCAAGAAACCCCTTACATCCCTTAGAAATAATATTCTCGGCAACCTAGTTCCCCACCAACTGCGCCTATCTTTGGTGGGCGTAGCGTGCAAGATCTATGGCGTTACGTTTCGTAACTTGTGTCTAATACCGCTTAACCTGGGGCTTGGGGCTGTTTGAATCCATGTACTACAAGATCCCCATGGTGCTCATATGAACAGTCACAATCAAAGCGTCACTGAGATACATCATTCTCTAGATGACGACTTTACAACAAGGAATATCACATGGATTGAAAATACTGATCAGCGATACCGATGATATTTTTTGAACATCATGATGTCTTTACCGGCATCATTGAAAACTGTTGACCGCTTCTCTCTTGCAGGAAACTAGCCTTTGTTTATGTATAGTATATGATTATCTTTTTTAATTTGGTACTGATGCTGTTATATGAAATATGGAAAAGGTCTTTGGATTATGGACGCGGATATTCTTTAATGGACGACGGCTGAATTATGAATGACGGATCAGACGCTTGTAACTTACCAACCAGCCTCAGGGATGAATTAACAACCTATGTTGTTACTTTAGAGCATATTTCATTAATTTGTATGTAATTGTACGTTAGACCTGTGTAGACAAATATTGATAGTAATATATGACCATATTACACTTATTTGACCAGTAAGTGAGTAAATAATCACTTAATATTTCTTCCCGACAGATGATGAAGGGTTTCGTGTTTGTTGTTCTCGTCTTGATGATGACCCTTTCTATGGTGGATGTCGGCGTCGAAGCGGCTTGTTCCGATTATTGTATCCTTTTGAATACCGTATATACAGAGCTAAGGGAATGTCACATTTCATTAGAATAGACGTACCGAAGTGTCTACGCTTGATCGTACCAGGAGTTCGGATGATGAAAAAAAAAATCCGATCAGTGTTGCTGTATAGGGAAAAGGCATAAATACTATGCACACTGGTAGTGTTCTATTTCTTTAATTTTCTTGAATGTGTTAGCAATAAACCATAACTGTCAACTGCTTTGGCATAATAGATCAATCTACTTCAGCACTAGTATAATGGTAGTACAATGTTCTGTTTTCATATTATGATTTCGTGATTTTGCTCTTTCTTTATTTCTATTCTTTTTCTTTTAAATCCTTCGTCTTCCAAAGTATGAAGAATTCAGTCTACAATAAAGATAATTATTATTATTATTATTATTATAAGTTGCGATTGCCTCAGGTTTAGAACGGCGAATACGGTGACAAGAAACGCAATACTCATTATTTGTCTCATTAAACGTGGTACAACTTTGGCGCATTGGGTTCTAAATCTTCACTGAGATGCGTTACTGTAATAATAATACATATTTTAGAAGATTATGTCTAGAAATAGCTTGCTGATCGATCCAGTTCTATATATTTGAAACCTTTGTGTCGGTATGTTCTAAAAGAACCCATCAAGAGAGGATTCAAAACGCTTAGAAACGTAACATTGCCATATCATTACGCCGTTGTCATGTCATTTTCATCCATGATCTCCGAGTACACGACACCGTTAATTACGTGTTTGAGAACCTAAATTCGAACCATACGTTCAGATATTAGGTTTCACTATGGAGCCTAGATGGTTTCACCAATAACGTTACATTTCCCATTCGTTGCAAAGTTTTCCTTGATGATACCCCCACAGCCTGCTCCGGCGGTAATTGCAATTGTGCAGATAGGTGCTCAGCCAGTGGAACTTGCCAGCTTACTGGAAACTGCCCGATGGGTAACTGTGTCTGTTGCGGTGACTAGTGACAAGCGCAATATTCCCATCTGTCAAATCGAGATTGATCTAGACTCTCAAATCACATACTCCACTTTGGCATTATATCTTCCTACTACATCAGACGCGAAGAAAAAAAATGCCAACTTATCCTTCATCTGATTCGTACATGTATACTATCAATTTTCCGCTGAATGTTCGGGCTAAATAAAAAGATTACCTATATTACCTTATCTCGCCTTACTTTTCTGTCTATTTCAATGGTTAAAACTACAGAAAACAACTGGATCGGTTCCAACCGAAATATTAAAAGAAACACCAAGAGATGGTTAGAAAAATCATAGCAGTCCTAAGCTAGTTGCAACACTGGTGACAGCATGCATGGACTGTATCATGTTCAGAAATGCCCGTCTGCATGAGGGGAGCTAACTCAGTCATATTTAACTAAGCATGACATCCAATGCATCATTCTTCGCCTCTAGGCTTACAATCGGTCTCACAAAAACGCAGATTTTGGTCATATTTTGCTTAACTTCAAACCAATTTTGAAGAAATTCGCCATCGCAATTCGTGAAATATAAAGACATCTACCGTACATATTCAGTAAATATTTGACTTCCTTAGATAAATTTTCTCTCAGCTCCATTACGGGTAGATGAACTAGGGTATTTAACTCATATTCAAGCCAATTTTCAGTAACGCCTTTCTCGTAACACGTAAGATCGGATACAGCAAGTTTTCAAATGATCGGACTTTGAAGAAATTTCCCATCATATTGATACATTCTTTATTATGAGAAAGAAGGAGTTTTGATCCGTTTTGTTGCATCGAAACGTCATGCACGCATACTGTACCTACAATGTCCGAGAACCACGTTAGCTACGTACCGATTTACATGAAGTCATTATTTAAACACAATTACATTGGGCCAGATTTACATTGTGTCCGACAGTAAATTCTAACTCTGTGTGTACAGTCTCGGCACCGGGGAAGCTTTTGTGCATAGTAAGAAATATCAAGTTTTCTTGTTGCACACACAGTGGAGCGCGAAACTCCACGCTCCTCAACCACCTCGCTGGGGGTCTAATAGTATCCCAGCCACCAGTCAGATTTTTGGACCGGATTCGGGGCCTTCGCGCAAATCGCCGGAAGTGACATCATATATAGTAAAATAGATGTTTGCCGAATATTTCGATTACTTTTTAAGTCTGCATAATACCTCTGTTGACCTAGCGTTGAAAAGAATTATCTGGAGATTATTTTCCCTGTTTATCTGGACAGAGCATATGAAAAATAGTTCGCTCATGTGCAAAACTGGAGTTGTTCGGCCAGATTCAAACTGAACCGTGCGTACGTGGGTTTTCCCCTATACGTCATAGCAACGTAGTAAAGGTCAACTTTGGCTATTGGAGGCAAGAATGGATAATGGAGCCTGCGAAATGGAGCATGCGCTGTGGGGAGGATGCACGCTCCTACGATTTAATCCAGTTCGTGAAGGAGGCCCGTTGAGAATTGAACTGCAATTTCACTAATGCTGGTTGGGTGTAGGAGGACGTTGATCATAAGCATATGATATTTGGTTGGGTTTCCCCATCTACTCACCAAGACAGATATAGAAAACTAGGCCTTTAATGCAGGTCTACGCTTTAATGCTGATCCAAAATGTAGGTACACAATAATACTCTATAATTGCATGCATAATGGTTATGCACATTTGAGTATAAGAATTGTTCGGAATGGCATCTAAAGCGATCAATTGGTAAGCAATATACAAGCAGACCAGAGTTTGTACATGTGAATATGACAATTACTTGTACGACATTAACAGTACAAACATGAATGCATGTAGACTGTAGTACTCTCTGTTAAATCAAGATCATGAGATATTAACAGACAGTGATAGTGTACTGTTCCAGCTGTCTCCCCTTCAGTGATTGGTCATTCGACCTCGCCATTTTAAACTAAGATCATTGGATCACTATTTATAGGAGCCACCCCAATCTTCATACACAACCACGTGACCGAGGACATAGCGCCGCCTCGTTTTCGATTTCAAAATCTGGCGTCTAACTGGGAAAATGTTGTTGTTGCTGCATCAGCCGATCATTGGCCCCCGTAGAAGGGTCCAATACTATAGGCTAGAATGCATGAAACGAAGCTGTAAACATATTATTAATTATCCATAGGCGACAAAATACAGGAAGGTTACATAAATGCAGCAACAGTATGAAAATTCATACGCAGAATTTCTGTGCAATTGCAATGAATTCAAAGATGAATATTGACCAAATGTAATATTATATAATTTAATACATTAATTGGAGCGATTAATTAATTCCGGATTATCTTCTACTTCTGTTGTGTAAGAATCCCACTGTGGGGCATCAACCTTCTCCTTGAGGCCCAACTCAAGATACCGTTTGTAAGCCTCAGTTCTCCAGCTGAATCAACCCGGACGGAGTTTGTAATGAAAATTGTTGAAAATAGGCGTATATGTAGGGACAGGTATTGTTAAGCTGGGTTAATTTAACCGGTGGTGTATTGGCGAAAAATACCAGGTTTTTGAGACCCTGGATTGAAATGTTGTTGCACAGTTACTAAGGTAGACGGGCCCTGGTGTAGTCCAACTGGATTCATTTAACATATGGCGTAGTTCAAACCAACAGCAAAGCTTCTGAGCAAAAAGAAAAAGAACATTTTCTTTGCTAGAATGTTTCCAGTTGGAATAGTATGGTTGGCCCTGAAAAGGTTCGAATAGTATGGTTGGCCCTGAAAAGGCACTTTGGATTCTTTATACCGGCTTAATTATGTGGATCATGTTGTTGTTGTGGCCATCTCTCTGCCTCCCTGCTGTTTGTGCCACTGTCCGCATAAGTCACGGTAGAGTATCGGGAGTGGCCGGCTTCTGGGGCGGGGAAATCCCATTTGTATCCTACTCGAGTGACATTCATATCGTACCTCGTCCTGCAGTTTGACGAGCGGGTGGCCACATTTTTTCCTGGTCTTTTGCTCACAAAACAAGGCCGTAGCTGCCCTTTGACGTTATTCTTTCGCTCGTTGCTCAGGCTCACGTTTTCGAGAAATTCTCTTTCGGGGAATACCATCCCCGGCCCAGTACACCCACTATCGGTCCATCTCGTCCCCAAAACGTCCATTCAAATGCACTTTTCCCAAAATTCCCTGCCTACGATTTTTAGCGACTTTGAATAAAACTGATTGACTGTTTTCGGGCTCGCTCTGGTTGTTTTTGTCTGAGCGGTATAGCTCCCCATATGTTTCTGATTGTATGGGAGAGATGAATATTGTTGAAGTGACTGGGCTACATCAATTAACACCCACATGGCTGCCCACCGTAGTGCAAGAAGTGTAATAAGGACCACGTTTAAAATACGGAAGACTGGCAAACCTCAATATAATCATTTCATTGTGCGCCAATGAATCATTTCATTGCGCGCTGATGTTTCCAGAACACGCCGTATAGAAAATACACTGAAGTATGCATCAATAATTCATCTAAACATTCCGGCCTATGTTGCCTGAACACCCTGTATCATAACAAGCAGCCAGAGGATGCTAGGTCCCCCGCCAAAATGGCAGCAATATTTATAAGCGCTGGCGGTTTCAGAAGATATTCATGAGGATGGCAACAGCTACTTCACAGGCGTAAGAAGCAGAGGGGTCTTTCCACCTTCCCAGGTTTTGAGATCAACTCCGAATGGCTGACTGAATGTTGATTGCTACTGTAATCTATTTTTTTTACCATGTAGCATGAAAATTATGTAACCGAAATGCAACCCCAAGAGACAACTCATGGCATATTATCTGCAAACTAAATTTGACAAAAATATGAAGGCATCCTCAACCTATTGCCCAGAAACCAAATTTAGACTTTGCCACAAGGAGTCACCACCTGTAGGTGCAAGCAGGCAAAACACAATCCCAAATGACATCTCATGTCATGGTATCGGCATATGAACTTTGAGACTCGGAAGAGGGGTCCTCAAGTTATTGCCGGTACTAGATGCCCACCGGTGTTCATGTTATTTGGGGCGGGTCACATATGAATACAAAATTTGAGAATAATCTGATGAGCAGTTGCCAAATTATTGCCCGGACACAAATTTTTCCACCAGGAGACGCCACCTGTAGGCAGAAGCGGGAAAAATACAATCCCAAGGAACATGGTATCGTGGGGGCATCTACATACCAAATTTGAGAAGAATCCGATGAGGGTCCTCAAGTTATTGCCCAGAAACCAAATTTAGATTTTGACACCAGGTGACGCCACCTCTAGGCGCAAGTCAGTGAAATGCATTATCAAGCGACATCTTATGTCACGGTACATTCATACAAAATTTGAGAAGAATCCGATGGTCAGTTCTCCAGTTATTACCCGGAAACGAATTTGTGATGTTGCCACCAGGTGGCGCCACCTGTGAGTGCAAGTGAGCGAAAGGCAATCCCAAGCAACAGCTCCTGGCATGGTAAATGCATGCCAAATTTGAGGAGAATCCGATGAGCCGCAACGTTTCTCATGTTACCCAGAAAGGTACATATGTAGGATATTTCAAAGAAATTCGACCAAGTGTTTCTGAGTTATCACTTGCAGCATGGAATAATGGAATGAACTCTAGTGGCGCCACCTCCGGGTGGATTTTGCTGAAACGCATCACCAACGGTGTTTTGTCGCAGGGAATGCATTTACCAAATTTCGAAGAAATCCGACAAATTGTTCAAAAGTTATCGCTCGCGAAGGATTTGAACAAACATGAACGGACATGCATTAAAGATTGGAACAAGACCCAGTGGCGCCACCTACAGGCAGATCTTGCTGAAACGTAATACCAGCGACGTCTTGTCGCAAAGAATGCAGATGCCAAATTTCGGAGGAATCCGACAAAGCATTTAGGAGTTATCGCTTACGCAGTATTTGCACGGACATGCACTAAATATTGAAACAAGACCCAGTGGCGCCACCTACAGGCAGATCTTGCTGAAACGTAAT
Source organism: Hanleya hanleyi (assembly GCA_036873755.1). Lineage (NCBI taxonomy): Eukaryota > Metazoa > Mollusca > Polyplacophora > Lepidopleurida > Hanleyidae > Hanleya > Hanleya hanleyi. The sequence goes on along the minus strand of JAVTVY010011146.1, from coordinate 32,022 downwards.
ACCAACAGACGTCTTGTCGCAAAGAATGCAGATGCCAAATTTCGGAGAAATCCGACAAAGCATTTAGGAGTTATCGCTTATGAAGCATTTGCACGAACATCCACGGACATGCACTAAAGATTGGAACAAGACCCAGTGGCGCCACCTACAGGCGGATCTTGCTGAAACGTAATACCAACAGACGTCCTGTCGCAAAGAATGCAGATGCCAAATTTCGGAGGAATCCGACAAAGCATTTAGGAGTTATCGCTTACGTAGTATTTGCACGGACATGCACTAAATATTGGAACAAGACCCAGTGGCGCCACCTACAGGCGGATCTTGCTGAAACGTAATACTAACAGACGTCTTGTCGCAAAGAATGCAGATGCCAAATTTCGGAGGAATCCGACAAAGCATTTAGGAGTTATCGCTTACGAAGTATTTGCACGGACATCCACTAAAGATTGGAACAAGACCCAGTGGCGCCACCTACAGGCGGATCTTGCTGAAACGTAATACCAAGAGACGTCTTGTCGCAAAGAATGCAGATGCCAAATTTCGGAGGAATCCGACAAAGCATTTAGAAGTTATTGCTTACGAAGTATTTGCACGGACATCACGGACACATAGAAGCAAGAACCATTTTAAAGTCCCCGGCCGCGTTGCGGCGGGGGACAAAAATACACTGACAGTTTCTGAACAGTAATATTCCAGTGGGACCTGCATATGGCGTATACATACCTCGCCTAGTAGCATTTGCTAGATCCTGTGTCAAATGTGACGATGTCATCAACGTCACAAAATATTATTGCCGAAACTTATAAAACAGAGCTATAACACGAAGCGCCTTCACTCAACATTTCTCAAATTTGACGATACATATCGCATGCTGATAGCGAAATACGAGCGTAGCGTGCAAGATCTATGGCATTATGTTTCGTAATTTGTGCCTAATTCAGCTTAACCCGGGGCTAGGGGCCGTATGATCCCATGTACTTCAGTATCCTAATTGTGCTCATATGAACAGTCACAATCAAAGCCTGACAGAGATACATCATTCTCTAGATGACGAGTTTACAACGAATATCATATGGATTAATAATACTGATCAGTGATGCGGATTTCATATTTTTGGAACATCATGATGTCTTGCTGGCATCAATGAAAACTGTTGACCGCTTCTCTCTTGCAGGAAACTAGCCTATGTTTATGTATAGTATGATTATCTTTTTGAATTTGGTGCTAATGCTGTCACATGGAATATGGAAAAGATCTTTGGATTATGCACGCGGATATTCTTTAATGGACGACGGCTGAGTATGAATGACGGACCGGACGCATGTAATGTAATGGTATAGGGGCGTGTTGTGTTTAAGAGGAGTTCCAATTCAATATATGTGATTTCACCATAGACGGTATCATTAATGTGTTTTTTTGTACGCACTACACACAAGACAAGGTGTTGAATGGGATATCTTTAACTGATGGTCGAAGGAAAATAAGGTGTACCCGTCACAATAGGCTTCCCTATCGATGTGGTTTCTTTCATTCTGGTTGGGTTGACCCGCTGCCACAGAGGTTATGTTGGAGGGGTCGTGCTGGAACCAGCTACCGGTTCACATATAGGCCCACAAAGTCGATATTCAAATGCGTGAAGCAGAAGGAGTTGACCGGTTTAAACCGGTGTACCCAAACAGGATATGATCGATTAGACAGATCCCCCGAAAATAAATTTCTTGGTCGGTGTCCATATTCTGAACCGAGATGGAAAACACTTTGATTTGCACTCGTCGAATGCGAAACTGGGCTGTTTTTCCTCCAAGGCTGTGATGTGACCCAAATGCACCGCTGGATTCGGTTTCACTTTGCGGACGTATAAGGCTGTATCCTGGGTGAAGAACGACTGGATTTGATTTCACTTAGCGGACGTATAAGGCTGTATCCTGGGTGAAGAACGACTGGATTTGATTTCACTTAGCGGACGTATAAGGCTGTATCCTGGGTGACGATCTTATAGTTAGGCGCTGCGCCGGTAGCCGGTAAATCAAAGCCCGGGGACGCTCGCGTTAGTCGGGAGTTTGATGGGCTAACCAAGAGGTAGCCAAGAGGAAGTGGTCTTGCATGAACAGTTTCGCATGTAGATGTCCCATGAGATCCACCGATCAACTGTTCACTATGAAACCCCACCGTTTGTTCCATCCGGCATTGTCGACCATCTCCATGTGTTTTGGCGTGGTCAGTAGAACAAGGGTGCCGTCAAGTGAGATGTTTCGGCGTAGGCATGATATGGGTACGTACTAGTCGAGGCACGCACGAGTTTGTCGCTGAGAATCACATCCACCTGCTGGAACACTGAGTGCAATTAGAGATTGAATGGCCCCATGGACTGTTCTCGAGATTGGTGCCATCACCCTTGACGATCTTGGCTTCACATACAAGTAGGTGTGGACTAAATCCACGTACGCGATATCAGCTTTGGAGATGACTAATTCCATAGAGCTCGACTGTGGTCCTGGCGAGAGGGAGATGTTCCATCAACTGCCTCTCTGTGGTGCTGGTCTGGGTCGTCGGTACGTTCCACAAATCAAAATCGCTGTAGACTAACTCCAGATGAATGAACGCCATGTTTACCCTAAGATATCCAGATTCTTCGATGTGCGTCATCGCTGGGTCAGCAACTGGTGTGAGACCTCGGGGTGCGGGTCTTTTATTCCATATGACTCGTGCTTTGGCGACCAAGAGACCTCCTGCTTCGGACGGGAACACCGCTCACCCAGAGTTTGCACACCAATTCGGGGGACTTCGACCGCATTCATGTATAACCAGTGGGAGGAAGGTTTTGACGATGTGCCAGTAGAGAGACTGGCGGGCCACCTCGTCTTGTTTCGGTGTAATAGTCCACATAGCTGTGTATATCACACTAATACCACCTTCACCATGTCAAGTTCGGTGATCCGGCCTGCCGAAAATGAAGTGTCAGCACAACTTTTCCTCGTTCTAATGCGATTGGTCGTCCAGTATTGTCCATTATATCAATTTTGATGGTGTGAATGTCGGTCTGCCGGACAGGTAGATAAGAGTATGTGATTAAAGAGTATGTGATAAAAGCCTTGTGTGAATTGTTCTCCGTATTTCCCTTTCATCTGGCAGAGGTGTAGAAGGGTCATATTCCTGTCCCCGATGATGTTTGTATCGATGACGTCCGAATAGACAAAGAGTTCAATAAACCGGCATTCAGGTCCAGCATGGTTTTTGGACAGCTCGAGGGCACGTCCGACATACGTCTGCAACGATAACGTCAATATCTGCTACAACGTTGGGCTAACGCTAAAGCTCACACTCGTCCCCATGATCAGCTAGAACTTTTGATTGTGTTTCGCTGTACTTCATGTCCACCTCATTGATGAACGCGAGGGATTACATACTGCTGGCCTGGTTCCGTCCTTTTCGCCATCAGATCGTCCAAGGCCGTCATGAACGCGACAGGCGTGTGGTGCTGACCTTCGGAGTGTAAATGTATAGGTCTTGCAGGACATCGTACAACACCGTGTCCTTTTGCACGTTGCACCACGTATACGGGTACTGGATATCCACCATGCCACATTCCCTTCTTCCAGGGAGATGTAAGGGTTTTTAGGAATTGGGTGACGTAATGGGCTAAGGTGTTTCCATGGAAAGCTCGAGTGAGCTATTTCCAAATATTGTGACGACTGACGTAACCCACGTCAGAATCTTGTATTAATAGACGTCCCAAGCCTCGAGCCTCGGGGATCGGCGTGCACGTATTAGGGGTCTCGATCGGCCTAGTATTTGGAGCGATGTCACGTATGTCTGGTGCTGTTGCACCCACGCTAGGGATTCAAGACCACTTCGTGTTGCACGCGCATGTCTGTCAATCCTTTAAATAGGCAAAAGCCTGCCATCCTTTGTGGGCCACCTATATGTGACCTGCGTTGACGCATCATATCATTCACCAAATCCACCATATGGGCGCCGGGCACCACTTGATTCTGGACCAGAAGTTCACCTTTCCCGTTCCAGAAAATGTACGAATTGTCTTTCAACTGATTCAGCAACAAGCCATCCCTTCTAAGGAATATAGTTCCGAGGGTGGTACGCCTGGTAACGGCTGCTGTGGAACATGTTGTGGTGACTGTACGAGTGGTGCAAAGGGTCTTGTATTGCTTCATGAACGTGATGTACCGTTGATGTCCTTGGTTGTACTGTTGTACTTTCTCACCATCGCTTAAGTCCCATCGATCATTATAAGATCGGACGCATCTATTCATCGAGAGTGTTCAACGTGCTGACGGTGAAAGTATGAGTATGAAGATTGCAGGTTCTGAAGGAGGCGTGGGTCGATCATGACCATTTTTTTTCGTATGGATCATTATCGACCCAAAAGTCCACCAAGAAGAGGTCCCAGCACGGAAGCCACCAACCTACTTGTAACAGAGCAGATCTAATGCTGCCATTTTATAGTGCTGTCCCACTGAAATATCATGCCGTAGGCAGACATGACACCCCACTCAGTCACATTATACCGACACTGAGCGACCAGTGCTTGTTCCATCCTCTTAATGCTGAGCATAAGCGAGGAAGCAACAAGTTCCATTTTTTAAATCTGTGGTATGACCCGGCCTGGGATCGAACACAGTACCTACCGCTTACGAGGCCGACGCTCTACCATTAGGCCACCGCAGTGCGGTCCCATTATTAAAGTGATCGTAAACCCTTAAGTAAAGTTTCCATCAAATGAAAGATCATTGCAAACAATGTGGAAAAATATTTATGGTAATTTTTTACGATTTTATTACAGAGTAAACTGCAAATAAAGCATTATATTCTATGGTGGTCTGTTGCAATCATATTTAGGTCCAGTGACGTCACACTTGCCTTAATACATATATTTCAAACTGTGTATGCATTTTCCAATGCTTGATTCAAGCTTAAGGTGTGTATACTTTGAGTTTCAACACACACTCACTGTTCTAGTGTGCATGTTTCACCAAAATCGGGGACATGGTACCTCATAAGTGTCAAGTCAATTTGAATCTTGCATATAATTTCCCCGTTTAGTGTTTAAATCATGGGGGAACATATATGCCTGAAGTTTAAGAATATTGTTTAATACTTAGGTATGATCTGTGACCGAAAACTCATCTTCAAAATACACATGGACTGGTTCGGCAGGCAATCTTTCAGAAATGGTCCGCCGTGAGGCTGAAGGGTTAGAGGAAGCTCAGACTAAGAGCCTAGCTGCTTACCAGTTCCATCTCTCATAGTGCAAAGCACATTCTCGATGGAAATCTTTTACGATTTAATCTAGTCATGAGCTCACTGATGTTTCTGTCATCAGCAAAATATGGTCAATGTCCACATTTTTTTGACCAGTTTCCATTTATTATAATGGTTCCTTCAGGAGCATTAAATTATATTTGCTGAGCTCATTTGCAGTGTCTATTGTTATCAGCATTATTTCTTTATGGCATGGATGAGATGGAAGATCATAAAACCAGATTCTTTTCTTCGCTCAAATTCTTTGTACTTTCCTTACTTCTCATATGTTTCCAATAACCACATTTCCTGTAATTTTCAATGAACAGATGCAATATCAGCACTATTTATCGAATGTGTTATGGTAGCCGACGAAGCAGTGATACCAGTTTTGTGTGTTTTTTTCTTTTCATGTTTGTGGTTTCGGCATAGCTCCATGTGACAAATAAAAAATATTTAAATACTCATTCAGAATCAAGTTTTATTAGTTGATACTGTACTGGAATATATACATGTATACATATAGCACCATATATTTCTGTATCAAATTCTTTGTACAGATTATGTGAAATCTTCCTCAGGCCAGCCTACAGTTCATAGCAATATTTGTAAATCATTATGTCAGACACACCCAAAAAGAGCTCGGTCTACAAATAACTTTTGGCGATATAATTGTTCAATCATGTAGAATTTTATATTTCACATTAATCCAAAGATAACAAGAACCTTATGGGCTTCCATATATGCTATGTACTGTAGTGTGAATTTGTAGATCCTAGCCATGATCACTTGAGATATTGCAATAACTATAGCACTTACAGCATTTGGCTGGTACAAGTCTTTGCCAGTATTATGACATGTCTATCAACCAATCAGCATTGGTATGAGGAATCTGACATGAACCTAGCATTAATTAGCACACAATGATTGGATAACACAGATAAAAGCTCTAGTGGCCCAGAGGTACACGTGTGCCAATCTGGATTGATGGAACCATGGGCGCCGCCAGGATTTCTTGACAGGGGGTCGAGTGAGTGAATATGATTTTGACGTCGTTTTCAACCATATTTCAGTCATATGACGATGTTGGGTCCTATTCCTTTTCACACCCGGGAACCCCACGGGTTGGGTTGTATTCCTTCTACACCTGGGAACCCCATGGGTGGGGTTCTATTCCTTTATATACCAGGAAACCCCACTGGTGCCCCAGTGAGTTGCCTCTCACAACAAGCTGTCTGAGGAGCTGAGGCCTATTCTTACAATACCTGATCGAGGTATACACAACGACATGCTGGGTCAATCCCCAGAAGCCCCATGGGGCACCACATTGAAAGCCACCATCTGAATTGAATTGAATCTTCATACACCCATGGACCTCTGCGCTCACACCAGCCCTGATAGATCAGACCACCGCAAGCATTCAAATCCGATGTGTAAATTTTATCTACAAACCAGTTACGAGCAAATCAGAAGCTACCCAACAACTGTGTTTAGGGCTGGCATGCATTCAAGCCCCGCTGGTGCATGTGTGAAAGTTTGTCAGTTACTTGCCCCAGGCGGTGGTTCTCGTTGAAATGGGGTCGTTTCCCATGCTTACTTATTAGAGAGCTCATTACTGTGATATTCACATAGGAAAATAACACACGGTTGGGCACTGAACCGTTCGCACCCAATGACCCCCGCTAGCGACGGCCTTGGAAACAAGGAGTATAAATAGAGATGTAGGACCGATGCTGATTTATGGAGCGTACAATTCTGTCTGTTCCTGATTAAAAAAAACAAAACGTCTAGGATTCATTTCTCGAGTAGAATTTGTTGCCCAATACTTGAATCATCTGCTATCTCATTTCTTCTTTAATCAACTCAGCCAGGCGAGAAAACCCCTGAAAATTGAGACAGAGAAAAGGAGAGAATTATCTTTTAAAATGAGACATTCTTGTGCAAAGTATCCATTTCGAAGGATTCATGTTCAGAATTCCCTGCTTTCCTCCATGTTAATTCTCAAATGTAACATGCGGCAAAGTATTGTTACAATTTATTTATTTAAAATAACTATTGCTTGTAGACTTTTCTTGAGAGTAGATGTGAGATCAATAAAGGATGTGTGATGGTTACCCGAGAATAACTCCCTCGGACACTCGGGTGTGTATATCTATTGTCATGACTGGAGCAAATGCCCTTTATGATGTAAAATGGACAGCTGACTTTGGTGCTACATGTATTTTGGTATGCTCTGTTTTTGAATAAACAAGTTTTCTCAACAGTAACGTTTTGTATGCCAGTCATACAGAATTATTTCATTTTTTTCCCCATTTTCAAATAATAATAATGATTATTTATTCTTCAATGTATCTTACATTAATTAATTCACAATTCTCTCTCAGTTAAAGAATGTGCGAATATGTGAAATGATACAGAATAGCATGATATTCCTGTTTCAAGAGTAACTTCTTTTAACGAGATACGTAATTGCAATGTAGCAAATCGATGTGAACGTAGAATATCTGTCCCTATTATGTATTCTATATACGCCTGGCTGCTAAGTTTGATATTCATGTATATACCAAATAAGAGACTGAGAACACTTCAATACATCTACCGGTACTGCGAGCGCAGATCTCATCTTTTCACTCGTCCATTGGCACTCTTGACTGCCCATCTGATTTGAGTGACCAATCGGGCTAAATTTGCTTTATCTGTTTGGGACTGTTTGGAAGCGTTGTCCAGGAATGCAGGAGATTCTGTCTGAAAGCCACACTCTCCTAAGAAAGCATATCAAGGGCATAATACTCCCTCATTGTTGACTTCAAATTCACTCCTTCGTTTACCATCTGTAGTTGTGAACCAGATATTTTTCTGGTCTGGACTGAACGCATATTCTTGTGACAACACTCCCAGTTCCACTTGTTAAATGGTACATTACTGACCATAGCGAGAATTATATATTCATATCTATATGTAACGAGAACAGTTCAGAGAAATATACTTTTCCTCGTTTTTCTACCCGGGAAGTATTGCTGATCCATGAAAATAACCCCAGTCATGAGTGTGCAAGAAGAAGAGTCGAGTTGTAGCAGAAAATGCACTAATGTGTATACACAGTTAATCTATATTTTATTAACTGAATATCACTGAAGATTGTTTCACATAACATAAATAAATCGAAATCTGATATATTAGACAAATCAATAAAAAAATAAGACAAAAGTTTTGATCTAAAATGTGACTAACTCAAGCTCAACAAACTCGTCGCCACACTGCTTTCGAAATCGTGCCGTCTAACAACTGGACTATTGACAATCTCTGCCTCAATGCATATTTTACTTGCCCACATAAAATTACTGGTAGAATACACGAGGATCATTTGCACAATTTTTTTATTTTGATGAAATATGACACCTCAAACCAGAATGATATTTCAACCGATTGTAACACTAAGCATTGTGATGATAAATACACACAAATTGTTTTGGGTTGAGGTGTCATATTTTATATATAATGGGGAATCCCTCTGGAAAATGTCTCTAAAATGTCGAAAAAGCACATCCAACCATTTTCAAACTTGAATAAAACCAGTTTGGACCAATTGACCATCACGATTTTGCATGATATGCAATTTTTACAGTACATACAGTAATCAATTTCAGCCATTTTACTTCCAAATGAAAATCATGTTCACTGCCGTCACACCCAAAGGAGTTATTCTCGGGTAACCATCACACATCATTTCCAGATCAACACAAACCCCATGTTGTGGTGAGAATATTAACTTACATCACTATCATGACTATTGTGTGTGTACATTTCACAATAAGTCAATATTCAACATTAGTGTTAAGAAATTTACATCCTCAATGTTTGAATCTAATAATTTATTTACATTTTTGGAAATCTGAAACCAAAGTTTTCTTATGCTCGACTGTTTCAGATTCCTATAATTGAAATTAAGTATCCTGCAGTAGGTATTGTAATTTGATAACCAAAATAAACAGTGTACAATCTCTATTTACAGTAATGCAATGTAAAACGTTACAATGTTCAATATGTGCAGTCTCTATTTTCAGCTCATTACGTGATTAAGAGCGATAGATTTTGGAATCATTATTAAGTGCAGTTGTAATTAATCTACTGATTCCCTGTTTTCTTGTAAAGCAGTTCGGCAAGAATTAAGAAATTTCACCATTGCTAACCTGTTGCATTTGTTCCGGAGTGGCGAGGGAGTATGCTGCACGCATATAAGATGAAGGCTGGGTGTCGTCAGGCAGGAATGCACACCCAGGAACGAACAACACCTCTTTCTCTCTCGCTTTCTCCATGATCAGTTTGTATGTGTCGGGAATGCCTGTCAACTTCAACCACAGAAACATGCCACCAGAGGGCACTGACCATTCCGCTAAACCTATCATAAAAAGACATTTACTTTGCTGGTGATATTGCCCTTTGGCGGACATTTTCCATAGTTTTACCTCTTTTTCCCAGTAGGTTATCTCTCCTAGGTTAAGAGATGGGGATTTCCTTTCAGTCTTCTGGCCAAGAATTTCGCGCAGCAACATGTATCCAATTCGATAAACTTTGATAGACAATGCAGTTATCTTCAAATAGTTAGAATGTAAGAAAAAGTTATAATATAGTCAAAAATTTCCAACCTCGTGGTACATCTGGTACAACTACATACAATGAACAGTCTCATAATCCAAGCCCGAGAGAAATTTTCCACCATGAAATCTGGGTGATCAAATTTATTAGAACCAGATGTTGATAATAAAATCGACCAAAGGCCATGCTGATAATCCATTATTTTATCTCAAAGTTATTTCTTTGGATTTTTGGAGTGATTAAATGGCATCACGTACTATATAATCAAATCTGAAGCCAGGAGAATGCTGGACCAAGGAATCTGGAATAACAGCCAGCTACTCCTAAGAGTTCCTCAAGGGTAAACCCATGCCGTGTTCCATACCTGTTAGATGGTTCTCTGCTGCCTGCAGACACTGGTCTCTTCTTAGTCTGTAAAAGTCGGAGACTTTACTGGTGTGATCTCTGAAACCCTCCAGTCCCCATTGCTCTAGTAGCCTTAATAGGAGGATCTGCAAGTCCAAAAGAGAACGAAATCCAAGAATGGGACCAATTCAAATATAATTCGATGTCATACATGTACGGGGTGGATGTGACAAATTCTGCGGTGCTCTACCCACTTCCTTTAATATATTTACGTGTTAGTTAAGAGACCCCCCACCCCCCCCCCCAACAAATCCTTCCTCCTGAATTGTATCAAATATCACAAGGCAGTTGCTGAGATGTTGAAGGCTCCATGAATTTTACAAACTTTTATATTCTTATTTCTACAACTTTTTTGATTTTGCATCAATAGGAAATCCCCCCCCTTCCCCCTCTCCAAAACCCTCTAATTTTTCCCTAGAACCCACAACGTACAACTGTGCCAGAGAGTGATGAGAGCGGAGTGACTATAACTCCTCACCTGTGAAAGACTACTGCAGTGTAGGACTGAGGCTTGCATATGGAGAACTATCCTATCCACCAGCTCTTTTGGTCCACTCACAAAACCCACTCGCATCCTGGGAAAACCAAATTATTGTATTCATTACTGCTAAAATAGTTTTTACCAAATGACTGGAAATAATTACATAATATTCAGAAAATTTCCAAGTTTATGAATTTCTGCTTCTCTTTGGCTCTTATCGGTGATATCTATTACATATGAGCAAATTAATGATGGACTGTTAAATGATAAATATTTCATGATTTTTAAATAAAAACTAGAGATGAAGGTATCCACAGGAACACATATGCCCCAACTGCACACTCACGTTTGCAGTGTGAGGTGGACTGTTGAGCCGAGAGCTAAATCAGTTGAAGCCGCATGTATACCATATTACAGATTGTAATTTTTCTCTGAATGAAGCTTCAGTCGTATATGATTCAAATGACACTGGGTGATCTCCTCAAACCTGGTACACTAATATACAGCTCACCAATCAATATATAAGTACAGGAACAACATGTAGAATGAACGAACACCTGATGTTGTCCTCCATCGTCTACATGTACCCATTACATGTACTAGAAATATGTAATATTTAAAATATCACGATGCATTTTAATCGCTATTATGAAGTTGACCTTTGACCCCAAATAATTTGACATCTTTGCTCTCACATGGTCAACATTTCTGTGAAGTCTGATCATCAATAGAGCAATACCTCAAAATCAGATTTTTCATTTACTGCAACCTTGACCTATGACAAATTGTCCTCAAAATCAATAGGCTTCTTCAGGTCAGCACGGACCACACTTCTGTAAACTATCAAGAAGATTGGTGGAGCATAACTCAAAGATATTGTCGGGACATGCTTTTAAGCATTATGCAGGGACAGAAGAGTCTCTCTCCACTCTGTATCCAGTGTACTTTGTAATGAATTATGCATATGCAAAATTACTGGCTGATGATGGCCCCCCTGGGCCTTGATAGCTCTTGTGGTATGTGGCACAATTTTTGACTCCTCAATGTCCAAGCAGTTATTCTTGTCACATATGTTATGGAGAGTGTATTGTGTGGATATAGCACTCACCCTGAAGAGAGGAGTTTGGAGAAGGAGTCAAATCTCAGCACTCTACCATCCGTATCCATAGAGAGGAAACTTGGTATGTATGGCTGTCATGGAAATAAACAGAAAGAGAAAGCTTACAGTGAATGCTGAGCATCAGGTGAAGATGATTCCATTTTTAAAAAGTCTTTGGCATGACACGGACCAACATTAAACCTGGGACCTGGCGCTTGTGAGGCGAGTGCTCTACCAGAAAGCCACAACAGTGCAGTGTTTAAGATTTGATACACAAACTACCCTATATTGCAGAGCATAACCCTGTATTATGCTCTGCAACCAATCAACATGGTATTGGAAAAATATATATATAACGCAAAATAAAACTGTCTGGCACATATGGGCTGGCTGACTTTGACCCCTGACCAATCTTCTCTTATATTTTGCGCACCCCACTTCACTGTCTAGGATTGTCGAGATATATGTCTGTGTGAAAAACTAAATACAAATGACCAAAGTGTAGCAGTGGCTAATATATTGGTAGTGAATGCATGAATTCAGCTATTATCATCCCAGTTTTGCAGGGTACTCAATGTGTAAAATCATACCTTGTTAAACTGGAGGTAGAAATATGGGTCATCTTCCAGTATAAGGAGGTCATACTCCTGTGCCAAACTGTAGATGGATTTCTTTCTCTCCAATGTCAAACCATGACCCGTAGGATTCCCACCATTTGGGACACAGTAAAGAATTCTGGGAATGCCACTCTTGTCTTTTCTCGCATCTTCAGGAGACCACTTTGAGAGTATTTCCTTGAGGTGGTCAGGGTCTAAGCCGTCTTTATCTGTCTTCACACCCAAAATATTCGGTCCCAGGGGACGGGCCTGATACAGAAATAATTTAGGATCAGCTTCAAGTATAGATACCGTTAACCATTTCTAAACCGACCATGAATCCTCATGACAGGAATATTGTGCTGATGTACAGAGGGATCTGGTTAACAGAGGTTCAAGACAATCATAACAATAGACCAATATTATAGTCGGGTGGTGCCACTGTTATTCACTTTGAAGACGAGGCTATCTGACCATATTACACGAATCAGTTCGACAACCTGTTGGCATCCATGGAAATGTTACGAAATTCAGGATTGTCACATGAAACTTTCCACAGGTGGGGGCTTTGGAGGGCTTAAAATCTCTGGATTTTAAAGAAATTTAAAGAGTTTGAGTAAAGAGCATCTCAGCTTCAAGTCATATTGAGGAATGATTCTAAATAAATGGTTGCAGATCCACATAGTCAGGTACTTGCTTCTATGTATTAGATCTTAGAATTATAAAGTGGGGTGAGTGAGGGAGTAAATAGGATTTAACGTCGCTTTTAATGTTGTTTCAGGCATATCGTGATGAACCAACTAAACACCACCTAGCCAAGCTGCGTTCCTGCTATTTCAAAGAAGAAATCTTTGAAGCGGCATGGAACCAGACACCCGCCATCCACCCTATAAAACACTGAGGACAGCACAAAAGACACAGACAGGACGCTTACATGGTGCAATGAGGACAAATGATATTACAGTGCCAGACATCACATTACCAAGTTCCTGTTGCTTCTCAGCAAAATGCATTGAAGCAACAGGAACCCGTGCCTACCCAACCACCGTGAGTGTTGCTGAAGCTCCTGTCTTAGTCTTACAGGAGTCAAATATGGCTGCCTGCATACCTCATACCACATGTAATTGGATGCAGATTGTGAGCATCCAGGCTTACTTACAGCTGCTAATGTGCCTGGATACAGCGGCGTCTCCATTAGCACATTGTCTGATTGTGAGAATACAGGCTTACTTACAGCTGCTAATGTGGCTGAATACAGCGGGGTCTCCATCAGCTCGTCTAATTGTGAGAATACAGGCTTAGTTACAGCTGCTACTGTGCCTGGATACAGCAGCGTCTCCATCAGCACATTGTCTATACTTACAGCTGCTAAAGTTCATGGATACAGCGGCGTCTCCATTAGCATATTGTCTAATTGTGAGAGTACAGGCTTACTTACAGCTGCTGATGTGCCTGGATACAGCGGCATCTCCATCAGCACATTGTCTAATTGTGAGAATACAGGGTTACTTACAGCTGCGAATGTGCCTGGATACAGAAGCGTCTCCATCAGCACATTGTCTAATTGTGAGAATACAGGCTTACTTACAGCTGCTAATGTGCCTGAATACAGCAGCATCTCCATTAGCACATTGTCTGATTGTGAGAATACAGGGTTACTTACAGCTGCTAATGTGCCTGGATACAGCAGCGTCTCCATCAGCACATTGTCTAATTGTGAGAATACAGCCTTACTTACAGCTGCTAATGTGCCTGAATACAGCAGCATCTCCATTAGTACATTGTCTAATTGTGAGAGTACAGCCTTACTTACAGCTGCTAATGTGCCTGGATACAGCAGCATCACCCTTAGCATATTGTCTAATTGTGAGAATACAGGCTTACTTACAGCTGCTAATGTGCCTGGATACAGCAGCGTCTCCCTTAGCATATTGTCTAATTGTGAGAATACAGGCTTACTTACAGCTGCTAATGTGCCTGGATACAGCAGCATCACCCTTAGCATATTGTCTAATTGTGAGAATACAGGCTTACTTACAGCTGCTAATGTGCCTGGATACAGCAGCGTCTCCCTTAGCATATTGTCTAATTGTGAGAATACAGGCTTACTTACAGCTGCTAATGTGCCTGGATACAGCAGCATCACCCTTAGCATATTGTCTAATTGTGAGAATACAGGCTTACTTACAGCTGCTAATGTGCCTGGATACAGCAGCGTCTCCCTTAGCATATTGTCTAATTGTGAGAATACAGGCTTACTTACAGCTGCTAATGTGCCTGGATACAGCAGCATCACCCTTAGCATATTGTCTAATTGTGAGAATACAGCCTTACTTACAGCTGCTAATGTGCCTGGATACAGCAGCGTCTCCATTAGCACATTGTCTAATTGTGAGAATACAGGCTTACTTACAGCTGCTAATGTGCCTGGATACAGCAGCATCTTCATTAGCCCATTGTCTAATTGTGAGAGTACAGCCTTACTTACAGCTGCCAATGTGCCTGGATACAGAAGCGTCTCCATCAGCACATTGTCTAATTGTGAGAATACAGGCTTACTTACAGCTGCGAATGTGCCTGAATACAGCAGCAT
This sequence comes from Hanleya hanleyi, assembly GCA_036873755.1. Taxonomy (NCBI): domain Eukaryota; kingdom Metazoa; phylum Mollusca; class Polyplacophora; order Lepidopleurida; family Hanleyidae; genus Hanleya; species Hanleya hanleyi. Next base: position 16,993 of record JAVTVY010011146.1, on the reverse strand, counting down.
CTCCATTAGCACATTGTCTGATTGTGAGAATACAGGGTTACTTACAGCTGCTAATGTGCCTGGATACAGCAGCGTCTCCATCAGCACATTGTCTAATTGTGAGAATACAGCCTTACTTACAGCTGCTAATGTGCCTGAATACAGCAGCATCTCCATTAGTACATTGTCTAATTGTGAGAGTACAGCCTTACTTACAGCTGCTAATGTGCCTGGATACAGCAGCATCTTCATTAGCCCATTGTCTAATTGTGAGAGTACAGCCTTACTTACAGCTGCTAATGTGCCTGAATACAGCAGCATCTCCATTAGCACATTGTCTAATTGTGAGAATACAGCCTTACTTACAGCTGCTAATGTGCCTGGATACAGCAGCATCTCCATTAGCACATTGTCTAATTGTGAGAATACAGCCTTCCTTACAGCTGCTAATGTGCCTGGATACAGCAGCATCTCCATTAGCACATTGTCTAATTGTGAGAATACAGCCTTACTTACAGCTGCTAATGTCCCTGGATACAGCGGCATCTCCATCAGCACATTGTCTAATTGTGAGAATACAGGCTTACTTACAGCTGCTAATGTGCCTGAATACAGCAGCATCTCCATCAGCACATTGTCTAATTGTGAGAATACAGCCTTACTTACAGCTGCGAATGTCCCTGGATACAGCGGCATCTCCATCAGCACATTGTCTAATTATGAGAATAAAGGGTTACTTACAGCTGCGAATGTGCTTGGATACAGCAGCATCTCCATTAGCACACTGTCTAATTGTGAGAATACAGGCTTACTTACAGCTGCTAATGTGCCTGGATACAGCAGCATCTTCATTAGCCCATTGTCTAATTGTGAGAGTACAGCCTTACTTACAGCTGCCAATGTGCCTGGATACAGCAGCGTCTCAATCAGCACATTGTCTAATTGTGAGAATACAGGCTTACTTACAGCCATTAATGGGCCTGGATACAGCAGCGTCTCCATCAGCACATTGTCTAATTGTGAGAATACAGGCTTACTTACAGCTGCTAATGTGCCTGGATACAGTGGCGTCTCCATTAGCACATTGTCTAATTGTGAGAATACAGGCTTACTTCCAGCTGCTAATGTGCCTGGATACAGCAGCGTCTCAATCAGCACATTGTCTAATTGTGAGAATACAGGCTTACTTACAGCTGCTAATGTGCCTGGATACAGCAGCGTCTCCATCAGCACATTGTCTAATTGTGAGAATACAGGCTTACTTACAGCTGCTAATGTCCCTGTATACAGCAGCGTCTCCATTAGCACATTGTCTAATTGTGAGAATACAGGCTTACTTACAGCTGCTAATGTGCCTGGATACAGTGGCGTCTCCATTAGCACATTGTCTAATTGTGAGAATACAGGCTTACTTCCAGCTGCTAATGTGCCTGGATACAGCAGCGTCTCAATCAGCACATTGTCTAATTGTGAGAATACAGGCTTACTTACAGCTGCTAATGTGCCTGGATACAGCAGCGTCTCCATCAGCACATTGTCTAATTGTGAGAATACAGGCTTACTTACAGCTGCTAATGTCCCTGTATACAGCAGCGTCTCCATTAGCACATTGTCTAATTGTGAGAATACAGGCTTACTTACAGCTGCTAATGTGCCTGGATACAGTGGCGTCTCCATTAGCACATTGTCTAATTGTGAGAATACAGGCTTACTTCCAGCTGCTAATGTGCCTGGATACAGCAGCGTCTCAATCAGCACATTGTCTAATTGTGAGAATACAGGCTTACTTACAGCTGCTAATGTGCCTGGATACAGCAGCGTCTCCATCAGCACATTGTCTAATTGTGAGAATACAGGCTTACTTACAGCTGCTAATGTGCCTGAATACAGCAGCATCTCCATTAGCACATTGTCTAATTGTGAGCATCCAGGCTTACTTACAGCTGCTAATGTGCCTGAATACAGCAGCATCTCCATTAGCACATTGTCTAATTGTGAGCATCCAGGCTTACTTACAGCTGCTAATGTGCCTGAATACAGCAGCATCTCCATTAGTACATTGTCTAATTGTGAGAATACAGGCTTACTTACAGCTGCTAATGTGCCTGAATACAGCAGCATCTGAATCAGCACATTGTTTAATTGTGAGAATACAGGCTTACTTACAGCTGCTAATGTGCCTGGATACAGCAGCATCACCCTTAGCATATTGCCTAATTGTGAGAATACAGGCTTACTTACAGCTGCTAATGTGCCTGGATACAGCAGCATCTCCATTAGCACATTGCCTAATTGTGAGAGTACAGGCTAATACTTACAGCTGCTAATGTGCCTGAATACAGCGGCGTCTCCATTAGCACATTGTCTCCCTTGGTTATTAGAGCTTCCAATGCCTACCAGAAAGACACAATATAATAGTTCAATTTCTGGTATCAATACATCTCAAATGAGCATGAGTAAGTATGTGCCCTCGACAGTGGGAGAAAGGAAAGAGGGTCTGACGAGCATGAGTGGATGATCCGGGGAGTGAATTTAGCACATGTATACATTATGGATACCTCCAAATAGAAAATACAAGATGAAAATATAATTTGAAATAACTGTAAATAACTCCAGATATACTGTCTGTACGTTTAAAGTAATCAACTAACAAATAAAGGAGAGAGAACCTTTAAAGCAATGAAAACTCTTTGTGAACATTTTTGTATACATTCACAAAATTAAATTTCAGAGAATTCCTCTTGGTTGATAGCTACATGTCAGGGGTTATTTTAGACACTTTTCCTTTATATAACTCAATTTCAAAAAGATGAAAAGCGCAAAATAAACAACAAAACTCAATTTTTTCGGGTTTTTCATCGCATGCAGTCTGGAAACTCAATTTTTTTATCTTTTTAGTAGGACACTTACAATAAATAAATTCGCGACAATTTTTCATCGTGAATGAACATGTCAGTAATGTTATGAAGCTCATCAAGCAAAGTTGCGTGTCATACATAGCTGCATACAAGTTTGTTTGCTAAGTATACAGTGAGAATAATGTCTGTTTTGTTCGTTTCTTGTTTCTGGGGAAACGTCTTTCAACGTCACACGCATCCAAGTGAAATGTTGACTGAGAGAGAAAATGCTTGCCCGTTGTCTTGGTTCCGAACTTAACCGAAAAACCCGGAGATTGACGGACAGCGTGTTTCGGAGACCAGACTCATAAGCCACAGCAGTATGACAGCAGTGGTTCCCGAGCGGACTAAAAAGAGGGGACGTAACTTTGAAATATCAAAATGGCGGACTAGTTCGATCGTCGAAAACGTCGCCGAACAATTTGCTTTGAAATGAGAAACGTTCAGGACAATGTCTTTATCGGACCTATACGACTGAAATGAGAACAGTTCAAGACCAGACGTCCTTATCGGAGCTATACGATTGAATAATAAAGGTACACAAGTTATCTGTCTGCACATCAGTTACAAATCCTGAGTGCTTATCTCGACTCGAGTGGCGTGGCTGGTCACACGTTTTTTTTTTCTTTCTCGCGGGGGTTTTGGGGGAGGGGGACGGGATAACAGACGACGAAACTCAGTTTAGATTTCTCAGAAACTCTCAACGTAAATTCTCAAAATTTTAGAAAACTCAATTTTCGGCAATAAAACTCAATTTACAAAATTTTGCAAAAACTCAATTTGTGGTTACCACGATGAAAAAAGTGTCTAGAAAAACCCCTGCATGTAGATGCAGGGATTTGCCTAAACAAATCAATTAGAATGATCAACAGGCATACTGATGCACAAATTTTAGGAATTTTCAACCAGTCATCGCCACCCTAATACAAGAAATAATTCACATAGACAAGAATACACCATTTTGGGGTGGGACCTTTCACTGTGACTATGGAATGAAAAAATTTATTATTTATCTATTTCCAAAGATATTAAACCTATGGGAACAGGTCCCATTTACAGGCTCCCATTTAAAGTGTGGAAACTGCATCTTATCATTTTTTGGGTCATTTTGATTGCATTCACATAATCCTGGATGCACAGAATTTGTGAATGAATTCAATTTTTTTATATTTCCAACTACATGTAATCTATTTTTCAACTTTTTTATTGTATTTCACTGTGTGAGCCACTTCACAATTGTCGGCCAAAGGTGAAACTTCCTGCTTGTTGATAACTGCTATTTTGCATTGAACACTCAATTCCATTCCCCCCCCCCCTCCCCCCTCTCCTCCCATAAGTATTGAAATATAAAATATTTAAAAAATCCAGATGGGACAAAGACAGTCGGTATTGATAAACTAATCATTTTTTTCAAAAGGCCAAACTTCAAAACTTTTAGTTGTGGTGATTGTGTTCTAAATCTGGCTTCCTGCATCAGAGCTACAAATCCAGCCATTAGGTTTTCATTATGTGTTTCCATATCTAAGCAATGCTATTTTTCATGCTACCAGTTTTCAGTATTCGGTTATTTACATCCACAAACATGAATGAAATTTGGTCCCATTAATTAAAGATATGCCAACTTACAGATCATTCATTACTCCAGAAATCGAAAAATTTCAGGCCCCAATTTTTTTTTTTTAAATTCAGTCAACTGAATAATGAGCAAACACCACATGTTGTTGAAGATCTGGGTCACATCAAGCAACTCAACTAACCCACTCAATGTACATGCCAGTCAGTTAAAACAGTTGTTGCACAAAGTACAAACATCTCATTAACATCAAGGGCGTGGTTTGAAACATAGTCAGATTCATAATAGCACAGGATCAAAGCCCAAATTTAACACCATATATATAATATATATTCATCATTTGGGACATCGATATTCAAAACTATTACAGACCTTACAGAGGCCATCTTGACTGCCATTAGTGATGACCATCTCTGTTCTCCCCGGGTGATCTGAGCTCACGTCCAGCAGTGGAGGGCTATGTACATCTTTCTGTAACATCCTCACCCAGGCTACAAGGTCAGCCACGCTACAACACAAAATAGCAACATACTTCAGTAAATACAATGCATACCAAAAGTAGCTCTAACTGCCTTGAAATGATTAAAGCCCCCTGCCCCTCCTTCAGAAAGCCAACACTGATGTGAATTAGATATAATATTAGCCTACCCTGATGTGATTACAAACAACAACAGTAGCTATATACAATGGTAGCCATGTTATTAGACACATTAGCCCCCACTGATGTGGTGAAATACAAAAGTAGCCTCCCCTGATGTGATTTGATACAACAGTAGCTTCCCCTGATGTGGTTTGCTATAACAGTACCCTCCCCTGATGAGATTAGGTACAACAGTAACCTCCCCTGAAACAACAGCAGCCTCACGACAACCTGAGTGTTGTTGGTCATTACGCTGTTTCCAATTCATGTCTCTTTATTTTGGCACTGCTTTTAGTAAATTATTACATCATATTGGCTCCGTAACCTGAACCCATATGCATGTCCTGTTTTGGCTGTGTTCAATGACGTCGCTGAATGCACTATGTTGTGTCATGCCCATGTCAATGAAATGGAAGATGTCATTGCTGTGGAAGCCTAACTGTATCTCCTTATATCATGCTGCACTATATGTCATCAGGTCAATGTATCCCCCTGACCTTTCAGAGATCAGATGGCACGAATAATAATCGAATAGTAACAAGGTATGGAGCCTAGATAACGTCACTCATTGCAGCGCACAACAGCAAAATCAAGTAGAAATAATCACGTAGCTCTCTCCTCCTGCAAGTGTTGGGCTGCTTAGTTTCTTTTGTTTGTTTTTTTTAGGTTTATATTTAACGGAACGTACAATCGTCCGATGCAGGAAATACTTAGTATAAGCGAAAAGTTTATTATTTTAAAACTATTAACCTGTGTTTTATTTATTCTTTTGCATTTCACCTTTAAGAACATTATTTTGGCAAAACTGTTAGAGGCAGATTTGTAACAAGAGCCTTGTGGGCTTCAGCATATGCCTGTGCCTGCCTAACTATAAACCCTTAAAATATATTGTATTAACTAGAATTTGACCTTGATGAAATAGGCCAAGGTCGGTCAACTTGAATTGACTTCTAATTAATTATCAGCTGGAAATGTACTAATATAAATTTGAAGAGCCGAGTCATGATCCAAGTTACTGCAATATAGCTAGAATTTGACCTTGATAAAATAGGCCAAGGTCAATCAAATTGGAAAGGCTTCTAATCAATCACCAGTTGCATACGTATTATGAATTTGGAGACCCCAGTTGTAATCCTTCAAAAGTGATCACCAATACTCAAACTTGACCTGAAGAAAATAGGTCAAGGTAACTCATCTTCACTAGGCTTCCAACCCATCACCAGTTGCATATGTTATATGAATATAGAAAGCCTGGCTGTCACCCTTGAAATGATGATGATGATGTGTTACGTAACAAGCAAGGTGGACAGACAGACAGATGGACCAAACAGATAATACCCCTCTTGGCTAAACTTGACAGAGGGATAAAAATCAACAGGCTCAGACTTCTTTGCCATCACAATCCACATAGAGTCTGAACTGTACTTTAATACATGTATATCATAATCACAACAATTTTCAATGATGTACTGTATTTTCAATCAGTGACAGACATTGACCTCAAAATGAATGGGGTTCCTCTTTGATTCATGGGTAAGGTATATCCAAAGTTTAGTACCAATCAATAACATGAAACTGAAGATATTGCACAGACAAGCAAAAGTTAACAGATGGATGGACAGACAGACAGAAATCACAATATACCACCACATCTATAGACGAGCATACGAAAACTGAAGAAAACAAAAATATATATATTTATAGTTTTTCTGCCGTCAACAAAAAAAGATTTGACGCAGCGCTAAAAAATGATGAGGCACTGTGTCTGTGAAGCTAGAAATTTATTTTATTGAGCCTTGAGAGATTTAACTCTGAAAATGTAAGAACAAGAAACTAGTTCACTCACCCTTGTGTTGCACTATACTGCAGGCCTTGTTTCATGGACACCGTGTCGATCTCCAAAGCTTTTCCATTACTAGCAAATAAAACTTTCATAAAATATTTCACATTAAAATTCCAATTTTTTATGACACATGAAATTCTTCACAATTATAAAATTATAAACACATTTGCCAGGTCCTATGTTTAGAGAGGAGTGCACTCTCACTCCCTATCCTCCCCATAAAATGATATCAAGAGAGCAAACCACATGAGGCACCAGAGGTGCTACAACCCTTCGGCCCTTTAATAGTCCAGGCCAAGATGTTTTTATGCGTATAGGAGTTTGGATGCATAGCAAAGAGTTATGGCCTGCAGAATGCAAACCCAAGCCAGAACTCATGCCATGAGTATGAGTATGTGCATACCAAATTAAACAAGAATCCGACATGGAATCCCTGGAATGTTTTGGTGCATTCAATATGTAGATTTATGTAGATCATGGAAACGCTTGCATCATTCCATGAATATTTTGGAAGTAGAATGGAAAGAAAACATTTCTGAATACAGGGAAATTATTATGTAAATGATTTGACAACCACCAGATTTTAGAAACTTACCACAAGAAGGCTCATAATAGATGTCAGATGGACAGAGGTTTCATTGGCCTGCAGCCTTCAGTAGTTCTCAAGATATGTTGTCCAGGGGAATAGAGGATGGATGGATGGACAGACAGACGGATGGGGTGACAACAATAACCCTGAGCCCAATCAGGCTGAGGGGTAAAAAAGGCTCGCCAAGACAAATAAAATTTGTAATAAAGTATATTGTGATCCTCCTTTCATCACTGAAATCACTCCTCTACAATATCATTAAAGAGCTAATCACAGCTCTCTTGCTATTGTAAACAGCAATTTTCATGCGCCTTAATTCTGTCTATAATGAGTATGTGTATGCTACATTTCCAAACATTTGCTCAAACAAACCAGGACTCAAGGAACCAGGAAACAAAGGAGAATTAAAACGAAGACTGTCTTTGGAGTAGTTGATGCAATTAAATGTTTCTTTCCCTAGGTAATTATCTAACAGTTGAGCCTTCCCTTTTTGTCGGGTTTACCAAGGGTAAACCCTACATTAGTATCACTTTTCAGTTTTTCTTTTTTCTTCTGCACATGTGTAGTTTTGATCTCCTGCCCGGAGACTGTTCTCATTTGATGCCCCTTACAGCATTCACAACAGGCCTCGCACAAGCCATGCAATTCCAGGCGCTAAGAGTAATGGAATTTCGTTGAAAGGACATGGAAAGTCAGAGGAAATATATGTACAGAGTCCGGGAAAATGAGTGGAAAAAGCTAAGTTATTCTCTGAAGTTCAGCGAAATTTATTGCGGAATAAAAATCCAAACAGCCGTGAAACGTGTTTGCTGGTGACCCTTCGCCAGATTGGAACGAGGTCAGACAGCTCATTTACATATTTTGTGTAGTCCATTGGTTGAACTAAACTCGTGACTGTTTCCCGCTGAATTAATATTCATATTCTGTGACGTGTATTGGTCGAGGTCATAATGTCGACAGCTGATTGGCTCACGCTCTTGACATCTGTACTAATTTACGTATCAGAACAGTCGCCATTTGAACTGGTCAAATTGCAGTCGCCATTGTTCGTTGGTTTGGAATTTAGCTTTGGGCTAATTTTGCCGATGCCGGGAAAATGCAAATTTAGTGAACATTGGCTGAGACTGGATGATTATAACTGTGGTTGTCCCGTCACGGTGAGAGGACAGCAACGTACACGGTGTGTCAAACAAATGTGGATCTGTCCAATATCGGCGATGGTCCTTTACGGAGCCATACAAAAATTACAGGATACACAAACTTTACACACATATTCTTGAGGTTGTTCTATAACTATATGGCACTTTATGAATTATTATTACGAATATGAATTTTAATATTTTTGAACATTTTTCAATCTTTGGTAAGCTACCTTACAACAAAAGTTATGATTCATATATAGTGCAAGATCACAAAGATGATCTTCACTTTAGATAGGGAATCGTCCTCAATGCGTTTTTGATACACACAGCTGGTGGGGCTAATTTTTGTCTAAAAAGCACCAAATTGACCATTTGAATAGATAAAGATAAAGAATAATCAAGACCTACAGACAAACACAACCAGACTTACAGTGGTTCAAACCTGCCGTATTTTGCACTTTTCGGTGCATTTACAGTCGACATTTTCTCTCCAAAATTCTCGTTGCAAAATTATGACACCTTTAACCAAAATCATATTTAGACTTATTTGTTGGTCAAAATAGCTAAAATTGGTTTTGGTTAAAGGTGTCCTATTTTTGTAACAAGAGAAAATCCGCACCGAAAAGTGCCTAAAAATACAAAAATAAGCCAACTTACCAACTTTAGTGAGCCATAAATCCGTGTTCGTGCATCTGCAGTCCTTCATTATTTCGGGTCTTATAATTCAGCATGAAGGCTGTACAAAATGGTCCATTTCATATCCCTTTGATAAAAGTGAAAGTTTGGCCCTTCAAACCGAACAGCTTGAGGACGATTCCCTATGTCAAGCGAACACCACCATTCTTCCCAAATATGGGACTAATAAACTCCTCTGATGCAAGTAAACCCGACATCAGTACTTTAAGTACTTTGATTTGATATAAGAGCAGCAGCCTCTAACGTAATTCACAGCCGCCCTTGATATTGTACAACAGTAACCTCCCTTGTTGTGATGGTACAACAGTAGCCTCCCTTGATGAGATTGCACAGCAGTAGACCACTGGGTCTAAGATTATAATCATGACTGGACTTCCAGCAAACGTTGAGTGGCCATTATAACTGACTGCACCAGAAATGGTTTGTGAGGTATTTTAAATTGTTTCCGTAATATTTGACTCTCAAAACTATCAATACCACCTTTCCAAATTTTAATAGAATCTTGGCCAGTTTCATTGGACACATCCAACATTTGCCATATCACGGAAAAATGGAGGGGAATGTATGCTGAATATTTTATATGTTAGAGCAGAGAGGTCAGGTACCAATGGTGTGGTGGGTCATATGTGGTGACAAATATTAGGGACTATAGTTTTCTGAAGATGTGCTCAACCAAGTGAAATATTACAATAAGTTGTTCACTGTGCAAGGACCTAAATATTAAGAAAAAATAGCACTTTAATGTGACCATAAGTAACTATGCAATGATTTGAAACATGACCTACATATTTGCACATGTATATGACTGTGTGTTACCGGTTTGGTCACAACAATGGTATTGGAATAGGTTTACTTATTTATAGGTCACAAACCACCAATGTGAATGTTGAACTTTATTGGGTCTAAGATTATAATCAGGCGAACATTGATTGACCATTATATCAAACTGGACCAGAAAGGTTTGTAATGTATTTTAAAAAGTTTCTATAATACTTGACTCTCAAAAGTATCAAAACCACTTTTCCACATTTTAATACATGTTGGAAACATATTCTTGCCAGATTGATTCACCACCTCCAAAATTCGCTGTAATGGTGTGGGGCAGGATGGCCATCATATCTCGAAAAAAAAGGTGGGGAATTTTTATATGTTTGACTGGGAATGGCAGGCTACCTGATGTGGTGGGTCATTTGTAGAGGATACTATTAGGGAAAACAGGGAAAAGATGTACCATTTTTTAGTGGTTTGTGATCTACAGTAGCCTCTCCTGTTGTAATTATACAACAGCAGTCTGCCTTGAGGCTTGCGGTGTTTATACAGCAGTAGCCTCCCCTGATGTGATTTTACAGCAGTAGCCTCCCCTGATGTGATTATACAGCAGTAGCCTCTCCTGATGTGTTTATACAGCAGTAGCCTCCCCTGATGTGTTTATACAGCAGTAGCCTCCCCTGATGTGATTATACAGCAGTAGCCTCCCCTGATGTGTTTATACAGCAGTAGCCTCCCCTGATGTGATTATACAGCAGTAGCCTCCCCTGATGTGTTTATACAGCAGTAGCCTCCCCTGATGTGATTATACAGCAGTAGCCTCTCCTGATGTGTTTATACAGCAGTAGCCTCCCCTGATGTGTTTATACAGCAGTAGCCTCTCCTGATGTGTTTATACAGCAGTAGCCTCTCCTGATGTGTTTATACAGCAGTAGCCTCCCCTGATGTGATTATACAGCAGTAACCTTCCCTGACATGTTTAGTTACAGGCCCATAAAATAGTTTAAGCTATAAAAGTTGATCACCATCAATGTAAATATGAGGTTACATAATTTCTAGCAATTTATAGTAACACTCACCCTAAAGAAAAAGTTGCATCCTTAAATGGAAACATTTCACCATTGGGCATTCCAGTTGCCATGGATATCATGGTTGGGGGGCTCTGCAACTGGATAGCAGCTGTCGAAATAGAAAACGCACAGAATTCAAATCAGCTTGTAGAAATGCAAGGTATTGCCCAACAGCAATTGTGACTAGACAGATATGACAGAAAGACACACAACAAATATGGTGTCTCAATACTGAAGTTCAATTCAAATTGTTTTCATTCTTGAAGCTATAGTAGAAACAACTTTTGAAGATGTGAGAATCTACTCTGACATATGCTAAGTTTTTATACATACATACAAACAAACTTACATAGTAACCGTATCATGGATGGCTTTCTCGCCAGACTGACTGCATTGAGAAACCTGCTGTAATTCATCGTTTTCTGATTCTGTAAATATGCCTGACCTGTATGATGAAAAGTGATATCAATGACAAGATCAATGAATATAATGATAATCAGGTTATATATCTACATATGCCAGACTCAAGACAATTGCAAGTTAATACACATCAACATGAAGGCATTCAATGTCACAATGTCATGTGTAACAGTCACTGCTTATCAAAGTTGAACAGAATACAGTGCGGTGAAATTAAGTTTCAAATTTTAAAAATATTTTTGTCCCAATTCACCCACTCATTCACCGAAGTTTTAATAGGGTATATCGACTCTTACCTGAAACCAATTGTGACTAATTGCGACCAGCACCATGTTTTACATGCGCTCGATGGAATGATGATTGTTGAATGGAGCGTATACTTCAAAATCTTTACTTATACTTGAGGTAAAATTCTACAACTTGGTGAGTTGAAAGGTAAACTTATGTCTCTTCAAATTATGGCTATATGCTGTACATGTTAAAATCGGAGCTGAAGATTTCCCCATTCATGAATAGAACTGTGTTTTAATTAAGACTATTTAATGGGAGGAGGATCTCCTACTACATGCATCATCATCCTAGTAGGCTAAGAATGCGACCTCTCTGTGGGCACCAGTATTCAGACAAAAGTCGTGTGATATGGACACATCAACCATGCAAAATCCCACTTGCTCATATCTTGTAACCAATCATTGTTCAAAATCCCACTTGCTCATATCTTGTAACCAATCATTGTTCAAAATCCCACTTGCTCATATCTTGTAACCAATCATTGTTCAAAATTTCAGCTACACAGCCTCTTCTGATCCATCATGCTAAAACTTCATGATAAAACTATGATAAAGAGTAAAATAAACTATCAAATTTTTTAGACTTTCGTTGGTACCTATACAAGTAGATATTGGCAGTGGTACAGAGGATTACCAGCTGGTAGTTATTGCATGTATTGACAGCGGTAGATGGGACTCCTGGCTGGCAGTTACTGACAGCAATACATAGAGGCCCCGGCTCTTAGTTATTGGCAACTGGACACAGGACACCCGGCTGGCAGTTATTGACAATGGTACATTTTTGGACCCCCAGCTGGCAGTGTGCAGTGTTCACAAAAACAAACCAATCTGCACTAATTCCAACAAACAGCAATATTTTACAATGATGAAATTTCAACTTCCATTTATTATGTTTATGATAATCCCTGTAATAACAACTTAATTTGAGAAAAAGTGACCTTAACTTGCCTCAAATTTTGCTGGTAAATTTTTCATGTTAGGAGTGAAAAATGTCAAAATCTACATCCAGTCATCTGATGATGCAAACTCTTGCCTCGGTTAAATTTGACACATTTTTATGTGTTGACATCACGTGACGGTGCTTCCTACCGGAGATGGCAGAAGCATGTTAAACTATATTTTGCAACATATACTTAAATATTAGACTTCATCTGAGTGTGGTTTGGTTTAAAACAGCAAAATCTGTCAATCTGGCCTATCCAATGACTCACTGCTTTCAGCACTCAGTTTCAGATTAGTGAAAATACAGATGAGGAGGAACAAACTATTTAACTAAACCAAGAGCAGATACAGGCCTTATTTTATACCCTTATAGAGCGCCCAAAATTAACGAGGTCTAAAAACGCCCAAATTAAGAAACGAAAAACGCCCAAATTAGACCAAGAAATTCAGGTATTTTAGTTTATTATGCAGCAAATCTACATCTTGTATTTAATTTTGAGATGGTTTACGCAGGTTATGCAAATTGATATAATCTCATATGGAAATTCATTGTCTGAAAATGCGTCTGATGCGTTTTAGAGCGTCTGAGAACGTCTAGCGGCCGGGGCCTTAGGTGGGCCCCAGACCCCCGGCTAAAATTTTTTTTCGTCTTGCCACACTCGGCAAAACTAAAAAGGCACCCAAATTAAAAAGCTGTATCTGCCCCTGTAAACATTACACAGACATCGGAAAGAAATTCATAGGCCTTCATGTGGCAAAATTGATCACTAAGAGATATGGACAGACATGATAGAAGCAGGGTGTCATCCAGGCTGCGATTTGTTGAATGGATGATGTCAGCAGCAGGTTCAAACTGGAAATCCAGGACTCAAGTCTGACATTTTCTTGAAGCATGATTATGTCTGATTTGGGATGGTAATTAGTGCTAATTAGTGTTAGTGTATTGTAAATATGTGTCATATCACAGACCTTAAATACTTGGGAAGGACTGCGGTATGCTTACGACCACGATCAGCTCAACAGGTACTGTACTCTTTTCTGGAGTCTTTTCTATCGCACCTGTTCTTTCCCATCGATTCCTTTTCAACTTTCAAATGTTGTTGTGGCGAGCAGACACAAACCAAGGTGACTAACATTGATGTTACATTCCCAACTGATTTAAGACAAGGGAGACTACTAGTAGTATGAATAATGTCTACGCACCACAACATCATTCGCTGTTTCCGGTTAATGCATGCATGTGCGTCCACTCAACTTCGAAAAGGAATTCCCAAGTACCATATTTAAGGTATGTGGCTTGACACTTGGTTGACCGATTCATCAGCCGAGGAAGATTGTGCGCTACATTTTTTGGTCGAACTCGTCCTCCTGAATGGTTTGAAGCCAGGTATCTCCTCCTTTAGTGGCCTGGGAAGGGAGCTACTAGGTCTAATTGTTTATAGGTTACAGGTTTAGGTTTTGGGGTCAGGGATAAGTTTGTGTTAGGTACAGAAATCCACAGTTTGCTATCAGCTGATTCCGTGGCACAGGGTTAAGATGCCTGCATGGCTTGAACAAAGAATGGTGGGTTCGAACCAGTGCCAGTTCATAACTGTATTTTCGGACAGGTATGATGTGAATGAAAATACATCCTCCTTAAAATGTTGATGTCGACTGGTACGTATCACAGTCACATAGACTGCCATCTTGTTTGCAGAGGCAGAGCTCCGGAACTCTGATATTTTCAAATTATGATAATACAACAACTGACATGATTATTGACCAGCTTGAATGAATTTCATGCAGCTTAGTTCCGCAAAATGGCACATTCCAGGCATCTATCGAACTTCGATTAAACCATCGGCACAATAAATGTCTGATCAGCGTCAAAAAGTTAGGCAGCCTCATTGTTGGCGTGAGCAATTTGTTGTTGTTGTTGTTTATCTGTAAATCCACTTTTAACCCAATCGCAGCCTGTATGATGCCCTGCTGCTAACGTTGTTGTTGTTGTCATGTACTCATTATATATTTTTTATCATTTAGAAAGTGATCGTATAACAGCTAGTATTTTCGTTATTTTGGGATAACACTATCTTAGAATAGCACAAATTCTAGTGCTGAAAAATTGGTCGAGTCCCGTGCAGGATTCGAACCAGCGACCCCAGAGTCAAGCACCTAATCGCCAGCACTGTATCATGATGTCGGCGATCTAAACCACTCGGCCAACGGGCCTCCCACTTATCCCAAACGAAAATACTGTTGTACGATCACTTTCTAAATGATAAAAAATATATCTATTCAGCTTTGGGAGCTGTGTCATCACGATCATCAGAGGGATACTGTATGTTCGCTTTCAAGACTACCGGTCTCCTACATGTAGGCCTATACTCCTATTTTTGTGGGAGGCCCGTTGGCCGAGTGGTTTAAATCGCCGACATACGGTGCCTGACTCTGGGGTCGGTGGTTCGAATCCCGCATGGGACTCGACCAAATTTTCAGCACTAGAATTTGTGCTATTCTAAGATAGTGTTATCCCAAAATAACGAAAATACTGATGTACTCATTATGCTAACAGCTAACGAGACCCCATATTTCGACATAGAACATGTTGAGTGGATGGAGACCGTAGTGCAAGATGGATTTTCAATTATCAGTCAAAAAACAGAACACCGCCATATAATTAACTGTCATAGGCGAGTTCGACTTACAAACGGAAAGAAGAAACAAGAAAACTGCTTGAAAAGCTGTCCGAAAACGAAACCATCTGGAAGCGATCTCCGATCAGAGGTGTTTTTGTGAACTGTTTCCTCAAATTGCGAACCTTTAACGGAACTGGTACGGACTAAAACTGCAAAAGGGAGAAAAAACCCCCCAAAAAACCATAAGGCATGGATATTGTTCTGTAATACTGATGCTGTATCGAGATATTCATTCTTTTCTACGTATCAATAACCAGTTCGTATTAAGTGGATATTGTTTCGTATCGGGATTGGGAAGTTATCCCTTTACATACCCGGCGCAAATCAGTCTATAATGCGAAGTATAAATAATATCACGATCGCGCTCTTTTATACCTTCACCTGTTTGATGTCAGAATCGTCCCGATCGCCAAAACTATGAATTTGTATTTAACCGAGACAGTGCAACACTTCTTCTCTAGGTAAATCAATATGCCATTGTCTGAAATACTTTGATGTCATTCACACAGTACTGCAAACATCCGTTTTTGTAGTTTAAAACCTGTGTTTCTCTACGCTTTATGAGATGCTTCGTGGGATTTAAAAAAAAAAAAAAAAATTGACTAACGAGTTTATATGCTAAGATCTATTCATCGGGATATATATATCCAACTAACTAAATCGGGATATATAAATAATATATGTTTTTTTCTACTGATAAATTATTTAAATTTTTCTGAAATTCAGGGCTTATTTTGCGTGCGTTTTCACCAGGTTTATATATAGATCTGTTTGATGATGTTCGATATTCATAAATAAATTGATTGAATCAGAAAATGACCTTAAATCCTGGGCAAAAGCACTCGGATTTCTTGCGTATACCGTACTGCACGTAGATCTACTCAGCTGAATAGGCCTACACTCGGAAAATGTAAAATAGGGTGTGCACAAAAATTCAATACAGATATACTGTAAATGACTTGTACCGGTATCATTGAATGAGTCATATTTGAAACTAGCTAAGATTCATAGCGTCTCCCTTCCCTCACCGCTATGCCGACGACAAATACATTTCCCTGGTGGTAACTCGAACATCTCCATGGCGCACTTATTATTACCTTTGCGCCCTATTGGACCTTCATTATCTTGAGAAAAGGGGCCGCCATGAATAACAAGCGCTGAATGAGCGCAAAGACCTCCGTCGAGGCAACAGGATCAGTAGGGGAATAGTACATCACTGAATAGCATAGGGCCGGATGCCAAGCTCAATTTTGCATTTGTTGACGTTAACTTCACCAATGTTAATTAACGCGAGATTGAGGGTTCCCCACTAGCATGTCCAGCTAGGGATGTGGAAGCCACATTCCCCGCAAATAATATTTCTTTGATTTCACGTGCTTGAAATATTGGGGTATGGAATAGAGTATATTGATGGAAAACCTGGAATACTGCTTGAGACATTAAGCCCCTTCCCACCCACACCTCCC